>WNWK01035630.1:0-19647 GCA_009830355.1 Cherax destructor | reverse complement strand
GTTGGAAAAAGGGGGCCCCATGGGCAACAGCGGAATGCCCTCACCCGGTAAACTTTGGTTTTCTTCCTTTCGAGGTTTCTTGTTTTTTTTATTTTTATTTTTAGTAACTTTGTGGCTTGGCCCAAAGAAGGTGCAATGTATATATAATACATACAGGGGGTTTGTATGCAACACAATAATCCAAACATTAGTATCATTATATTGTTTACAAAACTTTTTACACCAACCAACAAAAAAAAAAAATTTTTATTCCCCTATTGTTCTATAATATATATACACATATATAATGACTGGACCTTTCCTTCAACTGCAATTAGCACTTCAAAGTTCAAACTATGTGTGTGTGTGTGTGTGTGTGTGTGTGTGTGGTGGGAATCAAATTTGCTGAGTCAGGGTGGCAGCTGTCAAAATGACATATTATACCATTACTCACCCCCCCACCTTCAACCTGTCAACACAAAAGGGGACCCATGTCTTCTTCCCCACAACCTCCTTCCTTTCCTTCATACCTACCTTCCAAACTTCCTTTCTTTCTGCCTTCCTTTCTTACATATTCCTTCCTTCCTTGCTCTCATCTCTTCCTGCCTTCCTTTCTTCCTTCATTCCTTCCTTTATTTCTTCCTTCCTTTCTTACTTCTTTTGTTCCTTCCTTCCTCTCATCTCGTCCTTCCTTCCTTTCTCTCTTTCTTTTTCTTAATTCCTTCCTTTTTCCTTTCCTCCTTCCTTCTTCTTCTTTCCTTCCTTCCTGTCATCTCTTCTTTCCTTCCTTTCTTCCTCTCATCTCTTCTTTCCTTCCTTTCTTCCTCTCATCTCTTCTTTCCTTCCTTCCTCTCATCTCTTCCTTCCTTCCTTACTTTCTTTCTTTCTTCCTTCCTTCCTTCCTTCTGGTATCCTGGGCATTTCTTTCAGTCACAAACTCCTCAAAACCATGAAATTTATCTTCAGACACTTCCATCTGTATTAGGCTATCATTGAGGAAGAGAACAGTCCCAGATGCGCCAAGAGTCAGATAATTCTTACCGCTAGGCATGCTGAACAAGGACTACTGAAGTGGGTTCCCACAAATGCACCACTGGCTGCCCGATTTTTTTATACTGCACACACTGACCACACAGACCCATTCTCTCACATGTGGGCCTACCAGCTTTCATCTGCTTGATTTGGAGGCCGCTAAAATTTATGCGTCTTAACACGTCCAAAACATTGGCTCGTAAACGTATATATCGCCAAACAGGTATACACAAATACAGCATATGTGTAGAGAACCTAGGATAACCCAAAAAAAGTCGGACAGTGACTTATTTCCACTGGGGTCTCTTAATTCCATGGAAATCATCTCATTGTCTTCTCAGCACAGTCCTTTGCACTTGTTTTTCTTAAGACCCATGGTTAAAGAAAAATTTTGCAAAATAACTGCATGAAACGAAATGAAAACACAAGAATTTCCCTCCCTCCCTGAGCGGATGTTTTGATACACACTGCCATCTTGTGGTGGGATCTGAAACTCACTTATAGTATTATTATTATTATTACGTATTATTTATTAGTACGTACGTATTCTTATAATAATTTATATTATAATACATATATTATTACGTACAGTCATCCCTTGGTTTTTCGATTGTCTCAGTTTTCCTAATTTTGGTTTTTCGATCACTTTTCGTGGAAAAATTTATGTTTTCGCCGATTGTCTCAGTTTCCGATGTAGAACCTGTACACCAGTGCTCGCACTACAAAGGCCGTGGCCCCGCCACCACGCACCTCCCATGCACATTGTCACACAGTCTAGCATTGTTTATGCTTGGAGTGAACATCACCCCCAGGAGTTCATACAAAACATTTATTAACAATTCATTGTTTTGGCCCTTGATTATTGTGTGTGACTACTAAATAGCTACCATGGGCCAAGAAAGCTCTAGTGCCAGTCCTTTGGTAAAGAAAGTGAGAAACATGATGGAGTTTAATTAAGAGTGTAGTAGGCATGCAGGGAATGTAGCAGACATGCAGGGAATGTGAGGCATGCAGGGGAATGTAGCAGGCATGCAGGGAGTGTAGCAGGCATGCAGGGAGTGTGAGTATGCAGGGAGTGTATGCAGGAGTGTATTGCAGGAGTGTAGCAGGTATGCAGGGAGTGTAGCAGGATGCAGGGAGTGTAGGTATGCAGGGAGTGTAACAGGTATGCAGGGAGGTGGTAGCAGGTACTGAGGAGGGAGTGTAGCAGGTATGCAGGAGTGTAGCATGTATGCAGGGAGTGTATGTATGCAGGGAGTGTAGCATGTATGCAGGAGTGCATGTATGCAGGGAGTGTAGCAGATATGCAGGGAGTGTAAGCAGGTATGCAGGGAGTGTAGCAGGTATGCAGGGAGTGTAGCAGGTATGCAGGGAGTGTAAGGTATGCAGGGAGTGTAGCAGTTATGCAGGGAAGTAGCGGTATGCCCGGGAGTGTAGCAGGTATGCAGGGAGTGTAGCAGGTATGCAGGGAGTGTAGCATGTATGCAGGGAGTGTATGTATGCGGGAAGTGACGGATAAGGACTTGGTACCTAAATTCCTTATGGAAGGGGATTCCCCTTCCAAAAAAATAGGGTCTTTCCTCTTCCATCCAGCAATATCAGTCTTCAATAAAGGTAAGTGCCACATAGAGTTAATTTATTTGTGCATGTAAATCTATCTTTAAGGCCCCAATTTTTTTTTTCCAAACTTCTGGGTTTCTGGAACGGATTAATTGAATTTCCATTATTTCTTATGGGAAAATAGTTTTGGGTTTCCGATTTTGGTTTTAGGATCCATCTGGAACGGATTAAATCGAAAACCAAGGGATGACTGTATATAATTATATTATACATATTATCATTATTATTATTATTGGACAGTGACGTCATTTGTTTACTCTTGAACATCGGCGAAAATCAAACATTTCAGCTACTTTGAGCTCAATTTCAAGGTACTTTTCGTTTGAAATCAATCAAAATCATATCTATTTCTGTAATATACTATCTTCCATTCTATCAATTGAAGCCAAAAAACGAGAATACAACCATAAAAACCATACGAAAATATACCGCTAATGGCCGGCTAAGGCTGAGAAGTGAACTCCTTTATTTACAGTCAGATTTCTTTCAATTTTGTGTACATTAATTAAGAAACATCTTTCCATCATACATTGCCCAAGTTTGCCCATTTTGAAATTGGCATCGTTTGAAATTTGTGAATTTGGAATGCCAATTTCTGACAAATGAGATCCAATTCCCTAGATCAAGAGCAAGAGCCCCTCACCAGCGTCGAGGATCCTCCCTTGAGGCCTGCTCGCATCTGGAAATTTCACTCGCCTATTGAAGCAAAAAATAGACTTAATCGACTGCTCGTATCTGGAAAAACTTGCACGTGGATCCGCTCGTTAGTAGAGGTTCCACTGTATATATAACAGTAAATCTTCTATTTTTTGTGAGAATAAAAATTCAAAATGGAAAGCAAAAGTAATGTAAGAGGGGCCTGGAGACGTGACTAATGAACAGAGAAAATGTTATTTTAGTGCCAGGAATGTCTGCCTTGTTTATTGTGGACCCCATTTTGAAATTGGCATCGTTTGAAATTTGTGAATTTGGCCAAATTGCCAATTTCTGACTACTTTATTGGGTAGTTGAAATAGCTATGATTTTAGTAGACTGGAACATTGGAATTGGCTAAAAATAGGGCTCAAAGTGGGCGAAATCGTTGATGCGAAAATATCGTCAAGACCGCTAACTTCGCAAGAGCATAATTCCGTAGGTTTTCCATCAAATTTCATACTTTTGGTGTCATTACGATCAGAAAAAGATTCTCTATCATTTCATAAGGAAAAAAAAAAAAAAAATTTCGACCCTTAGAACGAGTTTGGGAGAGGGCCTCTCGACTCAAAAGGGTTAATTGGATTTACATTAATTCTTAGGGGAAATATTATTTCAGTTTTCGGCCTTTTCTGTTTTAGGCCAACCTTCTGGAACGGATTATGGCCGATAACCGAGGGTCCACTGTATTCTTAAACTTACCCCATACATCATCTACCCCATTGCCTATACAGTGGACCCCCGCCTAACAAACAAAATTCATTCCAGAAGCCTGCTCAAGTGCCATTACCGAATGAATTTACTTCCTTAAGAAATAATGTCTATTTCAGACCCCCAAAAATACACTTCCACAAGCACTTACAATATTATACTTACATAATTGTATGATTTCCGGGGTGTTCGTTAGGCGGGGGTCCACTGTACTCTCACTAGCCCATCTGTCTTCCAACAGTTGTTTATATCTTACCCTAACTGCCTCCTCCTTTAGTTTATAAATCTTCACCTTTCTCTTACTTGCTGTTTCCATTCTCCTTGTATCTCATCTACCTTTTCTCTCACTGTAGCTACAACTAAAAGTGATCTGATATATCTGTGGCCCCTCTATAAACATGTACATCATGGAATCTACCCAACAGTGTTTTATCTACCAATACGTAGTCCAACAATCTGCAGTGGAACCTTGGCTTACGAATTTAATCCATTCCGTGACCTTGCTCGTATCCTGATTTGTTCATATGCTGAGTCAATTTTCCTCATTTAAATTAATTGAAATGGCATTAATCCGTTTCAGTGGAATTCCTGCTCTCAGAAGCAGGAAAAATACACTTCAATATAACAATAATATCAACTCTACGGCTTATTTATCTATCAAAATTGATCTAATATAACATAATAAACAATATTAATAACATAGAAACCTGATATATATACTCTAGAATGAATAAAATATGTCATTATGTATGTGACTACGTAGTGGTGTTGGCGGCGGAGAGCATTGTTTGGATACAGGACAAAATACTACAGTAGGACGTCATTTAGCACGAGATTATGTTACACGTACGGTATTGCACGATTTAAGTTTATGACACATTATCATCTTACACGACGTAAAGATGATATTACACGGTTCAGCAGGAGGGGAAAAATTTTAGCGCGGTCGCCGCGTGGGTTAAACCATTGAGTCAGTGGGGAGTCCTTGTGCCATCCCCGCCACCCTCACCCACCCACGCATCCCTCCCAGCGTTCAGTTTGGTTCGTACACGTGCAGGACGATAAGTATCAGGAAGCTCGCTGTGTTTATTTACATTCATTTCCTGATTTTCATTGCATTTTGATAAATATACCAAGAAATCATGGCACCCAGTAAGCATACAAGTGTTCCAGCAAGTGACAAGAAAAAGTTTAAGCGTTCAAGTCTAGGAATTTCAAAGAAAATCGAGATATTAGATAAGCTTAAGAGTGGCTCACGTGTTAGGGATATAGTGAGGGCCTATGGCCTTAATGAAGCGTCAGTTCGTACGATTAGGAAGAATGAGGCAAATATACGAGCTTGTGTAATGAATAACCCAAAATGTGACCGCATGAAAAGAATGACACGTAGGTCCCAACAAGTAAATAAAACTGAAAACTTGTTGCTTGAGTGGATCGAACAGAAAACAAAGAAAGGTGCACCACTTAGTTTTCTCTTAATTAGGGAAAAGGCCTTACAGTTGTTTAAAGCAGTGTGTGATAAGGAAGGCAGACCTGAAAACGCTGATCATACAGCAGCAAGTAATTTCCCTGCTGAATTTCAGGAACTTATTTCCGAGGGTGGCTATGAGCCACAGCAAGTTTTTAATGCTGACGAGACAGGTGTTTTTTGGAAGAAAATGCCAACACGAACTTTTATCAGTCAGGAAGAGAAAAGTGCATCGGGCTTCAAGGCAGCAAAGGATCGCTTCACCTTGCTCCTTTGCGGTAATGCATCAGGTGATTTCAAGTGTAAGCCCATGGTTATTTACCGCTCTAAGACTCCTCGTGTTTTGAGAGGTGTGGATAAAAACACCTTACCAGTAATTTGGAAGTCAAACCAGTCAGCATGGATGACAGAGGAAATATTTATTGACTGGTTTAAGCATCACTTTATTCCTGAAGTCAAGTTTTACCTGCACACCAAGAACCTTGCATTCAAGGCTCTCTTCATTCTTGATAATTCCGTACTCATCCACAAGCTTTGCTGGATGTGACACCACATATAAAAGTTGTATTTTTACCTCCAAATACAACATCTCTGATACAACCACTGGACCGGGAGTTATTCAGACATTCAAGTGTAACTACACAAAAAATTATAAAAACTAGTTGCATCAATGGACTCTGACTCCAATCTGGCAGTACCAAGCTTTTGGAGTAAATTTAACATTGCAGATGCCATCAGCTATGCTAGAAGTGCATGGAATGAAGTGCCCCAATCAACATTAAATGCAGGCTGGGGAAAGTTATGGCCTTCTGTAGTTAATTCTTTCACTGGTTTTCCCTTGCTTGAGAGTCAGGTTCAGGAAATTGTTCAGCTGGCAAGGAGATTACCAGGTGATGGTTTTGAAGATATGAATGAAGATGATGTGAATGAACTCTTAGAAGATGATGATGATGAAGACAGGAGTCCAGAGGAAATGTTGGCAGAGTTCGATGCACAGATGCAAGGGAGGGAGATAACAGAAGAAGATGAAGAAGAACCTGAAGAAAAAGAGTTAACATTGCAGCAGTTACGTGAGCAGTTCCATGTTGCTGCTAAACTAGCAGACTTTTTCACTGAAGAGGACCCTGACAAAGCTAGAAGCAGTGCTTTGAAACGGGTCTAGACCAGCTGATGATGCCTTACCGTCAGCTGTATAATGTAATGCAGAATAAAAAGCCCAGAGATCCATTACAGAATTTATGCACACTGCAATACAACCATCGACTTCAGCACCAGAACCTCTACCATCCACTTCTACCGACAACCAACAAGCATCCACCTCAGCCCAGTAGGGCCACACCATCCATATCCACTCTTCACTACCATCCACAAACATCATTACCCACAATTTAAGGTAAGAATACTATTATTTCTATTGCATTTGTAGTCTTAAGCAGTAATAGATCATGACAATGCACTACAATTACTTATCCACCTCAGCTCAGTAGGGCCACACCATCCATATCCACTCTTCACTACCATCCACAAACATCATTACCCACAATTTAAGGTAAGAAATACTATTATTTCTATTGCATTTGTAGTCTTAAGCAGTAATAGATCATGACAATGAACTAAAATTACATATTCGCCTTCAATTTTTGCAAGATATGTTGGTCTAAAAAAACTTGTTTGGCTTTTTGGGGACTCTCAAACACGTAACCCTATTTTTCCCATAAGTTCTGTTAATCATTTAAGACGAAATTATCTAACACGACTTTTTCAGGAACGTATCTATCGTGCTAAATGACGTCCTACTGTACTTCAATATGACGCTAATATCAACTCTACGGCTTATTTATCTATCACAATTGATCTAATATCACATAATAAACAATATAAATAACATAGAAACCTGATACAGTGGACCCCCGAGTTTCGTAAGGTTCTTATTTCGTAAAAATCGTGTTTCGTAAGCTTTTTTCGATTTCGAGAATCGTAAACTGGCCCGTGTTTCATAACGTATTAGACCTGTCCGCCTACTCCGCGCTTGCGCAGGACGCCCGCCAATGAAGCATTGTTTACCATTGAGAGAACATTACCCAGCGCGCTCTTTCAAACATTCACAATACATTTGGTGTCTTTTTTGGTGGTTTAGTGATTGTCACTGTGAAATAAGTCACCATGGGTCCAAAGAAGCTTCCTAGTGGCACCCCTGTGGTAGCATTCATGCAGGGAGTGTAGCATTCATGCAGGGAGTGTAGCATTCATGCAGGGAGTTTAGCAGGCATGCAGGGAGTTTAGCATTCATGCAGGGAGTTTAGCATTCATGCAGGGAGTTTAGCATTCATGTAGGGAGTTTAGCATTCATGCAGGGAGTTTAGCATTCATGCAGGGAGTTTAGCATTCATGCAGGGAGTTTAGCATTCATGCAGGGAGTTTAGCATTCATGCAGGGAGTTTAGCAGGCATGCAGGGAGTTTAGCATTCATGCAGGGGGTTTAGCATTCATGCAGGGAGTTTAGCATTCATGCAGGGAGTTTAGCATTCATGCAGGGAGTGTAGCATTCATGCAGGGAGTTTAGCAGGCATGCAGGAGTGTAGCATTCATGCAGGAGTTTAGCATCATGCAGGAGTTTAGCATTCATGTAGGGAGTTTAGCATTCATGCAGGGAGTTTACCATTCATGCAGGGAGTTTAGCATTCATGCAGGGAGTTTAGCATTCATGCAGGGAGTTTAGCATTCATGCAGGGAGTTTAGCATTCATGCAGGGAGTTTAGCATTCATGCAGGGGGTTTAGCATTCATGCAGGGAGTTTAGCATTCATGCAGGGAGTTTAGCATTCATGCAGGGAGTTTAGCATTCATGCAGGGAGTTTAGCATTCATGCAGGGAGTTTAGCATTCATGCAGGGAGTTTAGCATTCATGCAGGGAGTTTAGCATTCATGCAGGGAGTTTAGCAGGCATGCAGTGAGTGTAGCATTCATGTAGGGAGTGTAGCAGGCATGCAGAGAGTGTAGCAGGCATGCAGGGAGTGGGGATTCCCCTTCGTAGAGGCTGAAGAATTCCTCCCCAACAAGTGTTTAATTGTGATGAAACAGGCCTGTTTTGGAAGAAAATGCCCAAGAGGACCTTCATTACTCATTACCTCATTACCCTATCTTCCAGATGCCTGCAACTCTTCAATAAAAGTAAGTAAATGTATATATATATATATTGTTTTTAATTATTTTGTATGTGAATATTTTTTTGTGGAACGGATTAATTGTATTTACATTATTTCTTATGGGAAATAAGGGTTCGAATTTCGTAAACTTCGTGTTAAGTAATAGCTCCTGGAACGGATTAATTACGATACTCGGGGGTCCACTGTATACAGTCATCCCATGGTTTTCGATTGTCTCAGTTTTCACCGATTTTGGTTTTCGATCACTTTTTTCGTGGAAAAATTGTCTCAGTTTTTGCCGATTGTCTCAGTTTTTGCCGATGGTACGGAACTTGTATATAACGACGGTTATTTGGAGTGTTCTTGGTAGCGGGAATGCAATGATAAGGCTTCGGAGGCTTCTTACTTTATTTGTAATAAAGGGTGAGTATACAGGCTGTGTGTTAGTGGCCATGGCCAGGGTGGGCCATGCCTTGCGAGAGAGAGAGAGGAGTAGGCCTTGTTGTCTGAGTGAAGGCAGCTGCGTGAGTGAGGGAGAGGCAGGGGTGGGCAGACTGGCATGCCCACCGGCTTGCCCTCTGGCAGAAACTATGGGAACTAGCCATGTAGGCTTACAGCTTACATATGATTGGCAGGCAGACAGCATGGCTGTTTACATGTACACCAGTGCCGCGCACATACAAAGGCCGTAGGCCCGCCACCCACGTACCTCCCATGCACATTGTCACACAGTCTAGCATTGTTTATGCTTGAGTGAACATCACCCCAGGAGTTCAAACAAAACATTTATTAACAATTCATTGTTTTTGGCACTTGATTATTGTGTGTGACTACTAAATAAGCTACCATGGGCCCAAAGAAAGCTCCTAGTGCCAGTCGTTTGGTAAAGAAAGTGAGAAACACGATGGAGTTTAAGAGTAGCAGGCATGCAGGGAGTGTAGCATGCATGCATGCATGCATGCAGGGAGTGTAGCATGTATGCAGATAGTGTAGCATGTATGCAGATAGTGTAGCATGTATGCAGATAGTGTAGCATGTATGCAGGGAGTGTAGCATGTATGCAGGGAGTGTAGCCTGTATACAGGGAGTGTAGCATGTATGCAGGGAGTGTAGCATGTATGCAGGGAGTGTAGCATGTATGCAGGGAGTGTAGCATGTATGCAGGGAGTGTAGCATGTATGCAGGGAGTGTAACAGGTATGCAGGGAGTGTAGCATGTATGCAGGGAGTGTAGCAGGTATGTAGGGAGTGTAGCATGTATGCAGGGAGTGTAGCAGGCAGGGAGGGAGTGTAGAAGGCATGCAGGGAAGTGATCCCAGATAAGAACTTGGTACCTAAATTCCTTATGGAAGGGGATTCCCCTTCCAAAAAATAGGGTCTCTTCCCTCTCCCCTCCTCCCTCTCTTCCATCCAGCAACATCAGTCTTCAATAAAGGTAAGTGCCACATAGAGTTCATTCATTTGTGCTTGTAAATCTATCTTTAAGGCCCCCCCAAAAAAAATTTTCCTAAACTTCTGGGTTTCTGAAACGGATTAATTGAATTTCCATTATTTCTTATGGGGAAAATAGTTTTGGTTTTCGCCGATTTTGGTTTTAACTGATCCATCTGGAACGGATTAAAATTGAAAACCAAGGGATGACTGTATACAGTAGAACGTCATTTAGCACGAGATTATGTTGCACGTTACCGGTATTGCACGATTTAAGATTTGCGACACATTATCATCTTACACGACATAAAGATGATATTACACGGTTCAGCAGGAGGGGAAAAGTTTTGAGCGCATGGTTATTTACTGCCTAAGAATCCTCATGTTTTGAGGAAAAGGGAATTTGTTTTTCCTTCTTGCAAACTAAGTTTATTCAGATACACGGGGCCAGGAGCTGAGTCTCGACCCCTGCAACCACAATTAGGTGAGTACAGTTACATACATTATCATACATAGCAGCATATGTGTAGAGAACCTAGGATAACCCAAGTCAGTCAATGGAAATACTGTCACTCTGACTTTTTTGGGTTATCCTAGGTTCTCTACACATATGCTGCTATGTATGATAATCTTCGTAACTGTATCTGTGTATACCTGAATAAACTTAGTTTGTGGGAAGGAAAAACAAATAACCATTCTCACAAGCAGTCTTGTTACTACTACTGTTGTGGTTCAGCAGACACTACCCGCCTTACCCAGCCACCACGGACCCCACCATCCCAGCATTCGTACGTATTTCATACGCGTCAATTAGTCCTGGCTACAAGCCAGCCAGCTGTGTGTGTGAAGAATAAGAGTGAATTGTGTTTTGATCTTGAATTAACGAAGAAAACACAGATATAAGACAAGACATAACCTGTGGCCGTAATGAAGTGTTACTTTGTACACATAAAAAGATGTAAACATAAGTTTGTGTGACTGACTGACTGACTTGACTGACTGACTTGACTGACTGACTTGACTGACTGACTGATGACTGACTTGACTGACTGACTGACTGACTGAACTTGACTGACTGACTATGACTTGACTGACTGACTGAATGACTTGACTGACTGACTGAATGACTTGACTGACTGACGATGACTTGACTGACTGGAATGACTTGACTGACTGACTGAATGACTTGACTGACTGATTTGACTGACTGACTGAAGACTTGACTGACTTACTGAATGTTTTGACTGACTTACTGAATGACTTGACTGACTTACTGAATGACTTGACTGACTTACTGAATGACTTGACTGACTTACTGAATGACTTGACTGACTTACTGAATGACTTGACTGACTTACTGAATGACTTGACTGACTTACTGAATGACTTGACTGACTTACTGAATGACTTGACTGACTTACTGAATGACTTGACTGACTTACTGAATGACTTGACTGACTTACTGAATGACTTGACTGACTTACTGAATGACTTGACTGACTTATTGAATGCCGACTTGAGCTGACTTACTGAATGACTTGACTGACTTACTGAATGACTTGACTGACTTACTGAATGACTTGACTGACTTACTGAATGACTTGACTGACTTACTGAATGACTTGACTGACTTACTGAATGACTTGACTGACCTACTGAATGACTTGACTGACTTACTGAATGACTTGACTGACTTACTGAATGACTTGACTGACTTACTGAATGGCTTGACTGACTTACTGAATGGCTTGACTGACTTAAAGTTAGACACTCAGTTCAACCATCAACTTCAGTTCAAGAACTTCTACTATCCACCTCAGCCCAGTAGGGCCACACCATCCATATCCACTCTTCACTACCATCCACAAACATCATTACCCACAATTTAAGGTAAGAAATACTATTATTTCTATTGCATTTGTAGTCTTAAGCAGTAATAGATCATGACAATGAACTAAAATTACATATTCGCCTTCAATTTTTGCAAGATATGTTGGTCTAAAAAAACTTGTTTGGCTTTTTGGGGACTCTCAAACACGTAACCCTATTTTTCCCATAAGTTCTGTTAATTATTTAAGACGAAATTATCTAACACGACTTTTTCAGGAACGTAACTATCGTGCTAAATGACGTTCTACTGTACTCTACAATGAATGAAATATGTCATTATGTGACAAGTGGTGGCAGCCATAATCGCTCCCACATTGTTGTGGTGTTCACTGCCATCTAGTGACAGCCTTTCGAAGCTCACTTGTTATTATAGTATGTATTATTATTATACGTAGTATTATTATTATATTATACGTAGTATTATTATTATATTATACGTAGTATTATTATTATATTATACGTATTATTATTATACAGTAGACCGTCAATTAACACGGTCGTTACATTCCTTAACCCTTTGACTGTTTTGGTCGTATTTATACGTCTTACGAGCCACTGTTTTGGACGTATATATTTCTAAAAATTCTAGAGGCTTCAGATCAAGCGGGAGAAAGCTGGTAGGCCCACATATGAGAGAATGGGTCTGTGTGGTCAGTGTGCGCTGTATAAAAAAAATCTTGCAGGAGGCAGTGCATAATGAGGAAAAAAAAAACCAGACCGTGTTTTTGGATTAAAACGCCAACTTTGAGGTGTATTTTCGTATAGTATTTATGGTTGTATTATCTTTTTTGTGGTCTCATTTGATAGAATGGAAAATATACTACGGAAATTGAGATGATTTTTATAAGTTTCATGATGAAAACGACCTTGAAATTGAGCTCAAATTAGGGGAAATGTTCGATTTTTGCCAATGTTCAAGAGTGAACAAATCACGCTACGCGTCCAATACACATCAACTGGTGAGTCTAATATTGTTTCACAAGGCCACTGATATTATTTATACCATTTTTACAATATTGCAATAGTCTGTATAACGGTAAATCTTCTATTTTTTGTGTGAATAAAAAATCAAATTAGAAAGCAAGAGTAATATAAGAGGGCCTAAAGACATGACTAATAAACAGATAACATCTTATTTTAGTGCCAGAAATGTCTGCATTGTTTATTCTGGACCCTATTTTGAAATTTACAACTTTTTTATTTTGCATGAAATTTGCCAAATTGCCAATTTCTGACCACTTTATTGGGTAGTTGAAATCGGTAAATTGGTGGTTTCTTGTACTCAATCGATAGAACAAATGCAGTTCTAAAGAAATAGCTATGAGTTTGGTTGACTGAAACAATGGAATTTGCCGAAAATAGGGCTCAATGTCGGCAAAATTGCCGATACGTATATATCGCCGAGATCACTAATTTTGTGGGAGCGTAATTCTCATTTCATAAGAAAAAATAATTTTTTTTTTTTTTTCAAAAATTTTGCGACAACAGGAAACACCTCAGGATTAGGGGTTGCGACAGTCAAAGGGTTAAAACGTCGTGTTAGGTAAAACCGTTTTAGATGAACTGAGGAACTTATGGAAAAAATAGGGTTACGTTCGTGGGAGCCCCAAAAAAGCCAAACAACTCTGTAATGGATTTCTGTTCTATTTTACCCTGCAGTACATTATACAACTAACGGTAAGGCATCAGCTGCTCTAGACACCATTTCAGGGTCCTCTTCAGTGAAAAAGTCTAAACTTTAAGTCATTCAGTAAGTCAATCAAGTCAGTAAGTCAGTCAAGTCATTCAGTCAGTAAGTCAGTCAAGTCATTCAGTCAGTAAGTCATTCAATCAGTAAGTCATTCAGTCAGTAAGTCAGTCAAGTCATTCAGTCAGTAAGTCATTCAGTCAGTCAGTCAAGTCAGTCAGTCATTCAGTCAAGTCAGTAATTCATTCAATAAGTCAGTCAATCACACAAACTCATATTTACCTCATTTTATGTGCACAAAGTGACGCTTCATTACGGCCACAGGTTATCTCTTGTCTAATAGTATCTCTGTTTTCTTCATTAATTCTAAGACTTAAATACTTAAACCTTTTCTTGCCACTTTCAGCAACTCTGGTATGTCTACTGGGTGTCATGATTGCTTGGCAGATACAAGATATGGTAATTAAAAGATCAAAACATAAGTCACAAACACAACTAGCTTGTAGCAGAGAAGTGGAACTGGACATGGGATGGTGGTATCGGGGGATGGCGGGAGGTCTCCCCTGCTGACCCACAACAAGGCGGCCGCTTGAGATAGGAAATTTTTTACCTCTCCCGCAAACTGAACCATGTTAAATTAATTTTACGAAGTGTTGTATAAAATTGTGCCCACAATTCTTCAATTGCGCTTTAACCAAACCGTGCCAAATAAACTCATGTTAAATGATGGTCTACTGTATTATTAATACAGTGGACCCCCGAGTAATGAAAAAACTTCATTCCAGAAGTGTTCGTTACTCGGGGGTCCACTGTATTATATTATATTATTATTATTTTTATTATTATTATTATTTTTATTATTATTATTAGTACATACGTATTATAATTATTATTATTATTATTATTATTATTACATTACTGGGGGTTGGTGGGGGGTGGTTATTTTCCGGCTGGCCAGGACAGAATCGTCGGCAGCAGGAGCTGCATTATTAGTACGTATGTATTATTATGATTATTATTAATTTAGGGAACTGGAGCACAGATCGAATTCCCTAGATAAAGAGCCCCCTCACCATGTACGTACTAATAATAATAATAATAATAATAATAATATTTATTATTATAATAATAATTCAATATAGTGGTGGTAATAATAATGAAGTGTATTAGCAGTGGGGAAAAGCTTCGGGGGGCTGTCAGTGGTTGGCACCACGATCAGCAAAACATTGGTAAGCACTACTAATTTTCACATGTCTAGACTTAAGTATAGTCTATGAGTATTAGGTTAAGTCTGCCTGATAGTGGCTTTCTTTGCTCCAATCATATTATGATATGTAAACACACATAGTAACCTTTGCAAAGAAATAAATATTTTAATTATTTATTTATTTAAGGAACCTCTCTTGAGGGGGAAATTCGCATCCTGAAATTTTGTTCGTATCCAGAAGCAAAAAAATTGACCAAGCGACTGTTCGTATCCTGAAAAATTCACATGGTGGGGCATTCGTAAGCCGAGGTTCCACTGTACTGTCATTTCGCCCTACATCATATCTTTTATACTTATTTATCCTCTTCTTAAAATATGTGTTACCTATAACCAAACCCCTTTCTATACAAAGTTCAATCAAATGCTCCCCATTATCATTTACACCTGGCACCCCAAACTTACCTACCACACCCTCTCTAAATGCTTTTCCTACTTTAGCATTTAGGTCCCCTACCACAATTACTCACTCACTTGGCTCAAAAGTTCCTACACACTCACTTAACATCTCCCAAAATCTCTCTCTCTCCTCTACATTCCTCTCTTCTCCAGGTGCATACACACTTATTATGACCTACTTTTCACATCCGACCCTTATTTTAATCCTTGAATTTATACATTTATATTCCCTCTCTCTCCACAACTGATCCTTCAACATTATTGCTACACCTTCCTTAGCTCTAACTCTCTCAGATACTCCTGACTTAATCCCATTTATTTCTTCCCACTGAAACTCCCCTACCCCCTTCAGCTTTGTTTTGCTTAGGGTTAGGACATCAAACTTCTTTTCATTCATAACATTAGCAATCATCTCTTTCTTATCACCCGCACTACATCCACACACATTCAAACATCCCAATTTTATAAAGTTATTACAGTGGACCCCCGAGTAACGAAAAAACTTCATTCCAGAAGCCTGGTCAAGTGCCATTACCAAACAAATTTACTCCCTTAAGGAATAATGTCACGTAGGTTAGTCTTTTTCAGGCCCCCAAAAGTACACTTCCACAAGCACTTACAATATTATACTTACATAATTGTACGATTTCCGGGGTGTTCGTTACTCGGGGAACCACTGTATTTTCCTTGTTTTTAGTAATGTATACAGGAGAAGAGGTTATTAACCCATTGCTCCTGGCATTTAGACGCCTCTTACGACACACATGGCTTACCTAGAGTATTCTGTTCCACTTCCCCATGGAGATAAGCAGAAATAAAGAAGAACAAGAACTAGGAAGAAAATAGAAGAAAACCCAGAGTGGTTAATATATACAGTGGTACCTCGAGTTACAATATTTTTTCGTTCGAGAATGCTGTTCAAGTGCCATTACCAAACGAATTTATCCCCATAAGGAATAATGTAAAATAGACTAGTCCTTTTACACCCCCAAAAATATACTTACAAAAGCATTTAAAAAAATAAACTTACATAAAAGGGCGATTTTGGGGACCATCGTAACTCGAGGTACCACTGTATATGTTTGTACATACATGTGTAGTGTGACCTAAGTGTAAGAAGTAACAAGACATACCTGCAACCTTGCATGTTTATGAGACAGAAAAAGACACCAACAATCCTACCATCATGCAAAACAATTACAGGCTTATGTTTCACACTCATTTTGTAGGACGGTAGTACCTCCCGGGTGGTTGCTGTCTACCAACCTACTAATTCTAGAAAAGAGCAATTTACTGACTCATTTTTCTAATCCACAGATGTAGTGAGCAACAAGAATGTTTACAGACACTTGAGATCTCCAGTCTTTCAAGAAGCATCTGTACAAGTGTCTTCTAACAACACTTCATTCTCTTCTACCTTTTTATATACCAATGATACAGTACCAAGTAAATAACTTTGATTGTTTTGTAATGAACTATAGTAACCCTTGATAAAACGGACTAAAGGGGATTGTCTAAGTGTCTAGTGTATCAGGATAATGTTTAAAAATAATAAAAGTTGCACTAAAATACTTCTATATACCTAATAAAATACTGTGCACACAGTTTACAGATATACTGCAATACACTTGGGAAATAAAGGAGCTAAAAGTACAATTTATCTAGTGGATTTTGCTCATAATTTTAGAAGTTCATTATATTGAGGTCTGTTATATCAGTGGTTTGCTGAATATTTTTAAATATTGCTGATGAAAATACATAACTTGTTTATTATCTAAACATTTCATGAAAATCTCTGAAAATATATGATCTCATAATGAAATAAATACCATCGGTGTTTCTTAAAATATTACAGCAAAAATATTTATATGACTCTTAAGTTCATTTACAACAGAGGTTCCCAAACTTATGTTAATCATAAACGTTTTGGAGTAATATTATGCCTTATCCACTGCTTATTCTACCTTTCTCTGAAAGGTATGTATGACTATCTGAGATAGTCATATACACTATACTTACCTCTTTTGTGTAAGTATAGCACTGAAATATTTCTTTATTAATAAACAATGTTGTTTTGGCATTTGGGACTTTATATTTGTCATAGAAGTCTGAATACCAATAAATAAATGTTGAAATAAATGAAGTGACAGTAAAAACACAATAAAACATACCCGTAGCCCTTGATAAACCCTGTCGGGTACCCAAGTTTTGGGAACCTTTGTTTTAGAAGATAAACCTTATTAGTGTTCTTTATTATTATTACATTCATGAGGTGAGGACTAAACCCATAGGGTTCATACAGCACCTGGGAAATGGAAGGTAATCAGGATCAGTTCAAGGAAGGGGGGGTCAGGTTGAATTCCTTGGATCAAGATCTCACTACCATGAAGGGGTATCAGTGTTCAGAATGCTTGAAAAAATTTTTGCAATAAAGGTTGGCTTGAAAGACACATGAAAGTACATACAGGAGAGATATCTCATCAGTGTTCAGAATGTCTAAAATGTTTTAGACAGAAAACTAATCTTGTCATACACAAAAAAATTCATTCAGGAGAGAAACCCTATCAGTGTTCAGAATGTCTAAAATGTTTTAGCCATAAAAGTTATCTTGTTGCACACAAGAAAATTCATACAGGAGAGAAGCCTTATGAGTGTTCAGAATGTCTGAAATGTTTCAGCAATAAAAGTAATCTTGTAAAGCACGTGAAAATTCATACTGGAGATAAGCCTTATCAGTGTTTAGAATGTCTGAAATGGTTTTGCAGAAAAGTGTTCTTGTAAAGCATGAGAGAATTCATACAGGCGAAGCCTTATCAGTGTTCAGAATGTTTGAAATGTTTTAGTAATAAAAGTATTCTCGTAGAACACAAGAAAACTCATACCGGAGAGAAGCCTTATCAGTGTTCAGAATGTTTGAAGTGTTTTGGCCGAAAAAATTATCTTATTATACACAAGAAAATTCATACAGGAGAGAAACCTTATCAATGTTCAGAATGTTTGAAATGTTTTATCAGTAAAAGTGTTCTTGTAAAGCACATGAAAAGTCATACAGGAGAGAAGCCTTATCAGTGTTCAGAATGTTTGAAATGGTTTAGGCAAAAAATTATCTTACTATACACAAGAAAATTCATACAGAGAGAAGCCTCATCAGTGTTCAGAATGTTTGAAATGTTTCAGCAATAAAAGGGATCTTGAAAGACACACAAGAGTTCATACAGAAGAAAGCCTTACCAGTGTTCAGTGTGTATGAAATGTTTTAACAGAAAGAGTTATCTTACAGTTCACACAAAAATTCATAAAGGAGAGAAAATATATCAATGTTCAGAGTGTATGAAATGTTTTAGCAGGAAAGGCCATCTTGTACAACATGAACAAATTCATAGAGGAAAGAAACCATATAAGTGTTCAGAGTGTTCAAAATGTTTCACCTTCAAGCGTTCTCTTAAAACACATGTAGAATTCATACAGGAGAGAAACCCTATCGGTGTTCAGTGTGTTTAAAAAGTTTTCGTAATAAAATGGCCTTGTAGCACATGAGAAAGCTCTACAGGATGTAAACCATATCAGTGCTCAGTGTTCTGCTACTGTAGATTATGAAGAAGTTCATAAAGGAAGTTAACCATATCATTGTTAAGTATAAAATAATTTAACCATACAGTGGACCCTCGGTTTTCGTTGAAAATTCTTTCCAAAATGCTGTTTGAGTGCCATTACCGAATGAATTTATTTCCATAAGGACAAATGTAAATTAGATTAGTAATTTCAGACCCCAAAATACACTTACAAAAGCACTTCCGAAAATACACTTACATAATTGTTCGAGTTTGAGGTGAACGAAACCGAGGGTCCACTGTATTATAACCATAATGGAATTCATACAAGGGAAAACCATATCAGTATTTTCCATGTTGAATTATCTTACTTATAAACAGTGACGGCTCGTGTATAGGCACTGCGAACTGCAGCACCTTATTTTCACTCAATATTATCGATAACATTCAATATACAGTGGACTCCCGAGTATCGGCCATAATCCGCTCGAGGAGCTAGGCCTTAACTCGAACTGGCCGAAAGTCGAACCATTATTTCCCATAAGAAATAATGTAAATACAATTAATCTGTTCCAGACACCCAAAAATATTCACAAAATTCAATTTTTAAAGAAAACACACATAAATACTACTTTACAGTATTAAATTTATAAATAAATATTGAAATAAACATTTAAAATAACATTTACTTATCTTTATTGAAGGGACTTGCTGGCATCTGGAAGATAGGAGGAGTAAGGGAGGCTTAGTGTTTGGGAAAGGGAAATCCTCCATAAGG
>WNWK01035629.1:0-19648 GCA_009830355.1 Cherax destructor | reverse complement strand
CAGTGGAGATGTCCTGTCTAAGGGCAATGTGGTGTAAATATTATGCAGAAAATTCGGAATGTGGAAATTAGGAGAAGGTGTGGAGTTACTAAAAGTATTTGTCAGAGGGCTGAAGAGGGGTTGTTAAGGTGGTTTGGTCATTTAGAGAATGGATCAAGTAGAATGACTTGGAGAGCGTATAAATCTGTAGGGAAGGAAGGCGGGGTAGGGGTCGTCCTAGAAAAGGTTGTGAGCGTGTTAGATAGGAGTGAATGGAGACGAATGGTTTTTGGGACATGACGATCTGTTGGAGTGTGAGCAGGGTAACATTGTGTGAAGGGATTCAGGGAAACCAGTTAATTGATTTAGTTGGACTTGAGTCCTGGAAATGGGAAGTACAATGCCTGCACTTTAAAGGAGGGTCTGAGATAGTGACAGCTGGGAGGACTTTTCTCAGCTGTAGTATCTGAGCTCTCTGCAAAGACAGTGATTATGTATGAGTGTGGTGAAAGTGTTGAATGATGATGAAAGTTTTTTTTTGGGGATTTTCTTTCTTTTGGGTTACCCTGCCTCGGTGGGAGACGAGCCGACTTGTTGAAAAAAAAAAAAAAAAAAAACTTTCTGAAAGTGTTTCTTCTTTATTTAGGTCACCCTGTCTTGGAAGAGACTTCTGCGCCAACCTTCATCAGGTGTGGACATCTCGCTCTCACCTGAGTATCAGTGACAAATTTCCCCCACTCTCTCTGGGATGCTTGTCCTCATTTACTTTGCCCGCCAAGCACCTATCATTGGCTTACTTTTAGCCAGCTCCATTTTTCCACTCTGCAGATAATTCGTTAACGGTTTTGGTGGGAAGCCGTTTACTGAACACAGGTGTAGTGTGGGCATCTCGCTCTGCTGGAGGCCTGTCAAGGGAGTACACCCGATCCAACTGAGAACTTTAATTCCTGTTATTATTTACAAATGAACTCTTGTTCCTTTTTTCTTTTATTGCCCATCTTTGGGCAACAAATCTTCCCCGTAAATTGGGAAGTTGGGCTTGATACAGCTTAAGCTGTCAGTGACCCTGATAAACCCAACAAACAAACACCTGTCTTGGTAGGAGATGGAAGATGCGTTAAAAAAAAAAAAAATGGGCAAAAACTATTTCTTCAATTGTTTCTTTCAAATTGTATTTTTATACTATACACATATTCATTATGTCATTATGCATACAAATTTTATTAAAATCTACTCGAACCTCTGATGCCTCAAGCTGCTACTGAATTATTATGAGGACAGAGTGAAACTACTTGACTATATGGAAACATTTTAAAATGTATAGATTAAACAACAACAAATAAAGTAGGCATTTGTGTCAGAGAATAATAAAGGAAAAGCAATGCACTTTAGTTGTGGAGCTAAATGAAAAATAAAACAAATTATATTAGAGATTTTATATGCTGTCAATGTGAGCTGGGGATGTTGCAGTGTCAAGGGTAATTTGAACTGTAATACCTGCACACATCTGACAAGACAGAAACTGAATGAGTACTGTTGAATGTGTTTCCTTTCTTGAATCACCCCTCCCTAGTGGAGATGGCTGACATGGAAAAAGCTGACTACAGGCATACCTCATTAATATGGCGCTTGCTTTAGAGCGCTTTGCTAACAGAGTGCTTTTCAATTATATTAAGATGGTTTTTGGCAATATAAAAAAAAATATTTATTATTTTTTACTTTTGCATTGTTTTTTAGGCCTAATGCTATTGCACACAATAAATTATAGCATAAACATGTTTTTAGGCTTTTATATGCACTGGCACATGAGAAAAAGGCTGTGATTCGCTTTACAGTGGCGGTCTGCAACCCAACCTGCCGAATTAGTAAATTAGTAAAGAGTAAATTGTGTGTGCTGTGGAAGGCTAACAATAAGGCATGGGTCACGAGGCTAATTTTCATTGAGTAGGCTTGGCAGGAAGTGACTTCCAGGACGATGAACTCTGCTTGGAGAAAATTGTGGCCAGAATGTGTCCAAGAGAAGGCTTTTGAAGGGTTTGAGGCTGACCCTGACGACCCTATGCCTGTTGAGGAATCTACTGTGTCTTTGGGGAAGCCCATGGGGTTGGATGTGAGTGGCCAGGATGTGGAAGAGTTGGTGGAGGACCACAGAGAACAGCTAACCACTGAAGAGCTGCAAGACCTCTCAACTAGAACAGCAACATATCACAGCTGAGGTAATTGCTTCAGAGGAGGAGAGAGAGGGGAGAATGTGCTTTCTTCAGTGATTAAGGACATGGGTGTAAAGTGGAGTGAGTTCCAAAGTTTTGTGGAGAATTATCACCCTAACAAAACTGTTGCAAGCCGTGTCTGCAACATGTTCAATGACAATGTCTTGTCCCATTTTAGGCAAATCTTAACGCTTTACCAGAAACAGGCCTCTCTGGACAGATTTTTTGTGCGACAGGGGTGCAGTGACTCTCAAGCTGGTCCTAGTGCCAGTAAAAGACAAAGAAGGGAAGTAACCCCAGATAGGGCTTTGATACCTGTAGTCCTTATGAAGGGGATTCCCCTTCCAAACAATAACCTCTCCTCTCTCTCCCCTCCTCGCCTTCTTCCATACACCAACAAGAGTCTTCAATATATTTATATTTATTTATTTATTTATATTTATTTCTCATTTTTTCTGTATGTAAAATTATAGTTCTTTTTCTTTCTTTCAACACGTCGGACGTTTCCCACCAAGGCGGGGTGGCCCAAAAGGAAAAAACAAAAGTTTCTCCTTTTACATTTAGTAATATACACAGAAGAAGGGGTTACTAGCCCAAAATTATAGTTATTCTCTATAAAATTTATCTTTTGTTAATATTTTTGGATGTCTGGAACGGATTAATTGGATTTACATTATTTCTTATGAGAAATATTACTTCGGTTTTCTTCCATTTCGGATTTCGACTGACCTTCTGGAACGGATTAAGAAAAAAAACCAGGGTGCCACTGTATGCCTATACTGTACTCTATATTAGGACATCTTTTTCTTATTACAACCCGCACATGTAAAAAAGAGAGGAGCTTACGACGACGTTCCGGTCCGACTTGGACCATTTACAAAGTCACACTCTTTTTTATATGTGCGGGTTGTGTGTGTATTGTTCCAGTCACGGTATTGTGCCTTTTTTTGTTATTTTAACACTTTCACTGTCTAGACCCACAAAATTAACCCTTTTACTGTTTCTGTCGTATATATATGTCTTACGAGCCAGTGTTTTTGAAGTTTTAATACACCAAAATTCTAGCGGCTTCAAATCAAGCAGGAGAAAGCTGGTAGGCCCACATGTGAGAGAATGGGTCTGAGTGGTCAGTGTGCGCAGTATAAAATAAAATCCTGCAGCACGCAGTGCATGAGAAAAAAACTCCGACCTTGTTTTTGGATTAAAACGCCGACTTTGAGGTACAGTGGACCCTCGGTTTTCGCGTATCTCCGTTTTCGCCAATTTCAGTACAGTACAGGAAACTTATGTAGAATTTAACCTGTGATCGCCCAATAAAATCAAGAACTATGACAATTTTAATTCAAAATACTAGACAACAAAACCCAATTCTCAATTACAATAAGATACTGCAACTGCATATACTGTACTGTAAATAACATGACATATTTCTGAAAAAAAAAGTTTCTAATCAACTTGTTTGTAACAGTTATGGGCAATAATTAGCAAGAATTTCTTGAGTTGTTAACTGAGAAGCAAAGTGCAATCACTCAAAGAGCCTGCCTGGCATTGCTGGGTAAATGTTAAAACACTAAACTCACCTGGAAAGTAGCCTTCTTGTCCAGTACGCATATTGATACCACAAAGCCATCCATCTGGGTTGTCTGGGATTATATTCTGGTTGTGTAGAAACTCTGCCGTTACATGTATGACATCATTAACCTCCATACTGGGGTCATTGTTTCCCGATCCTCTGTAGCTCTGGCGAGCCACATAAACATATACACTCTCCGATGAAGCTTGCATGATTGCTTTGAGGCTGGTTGATCTAATTTTGTTCTATGTAAATATTATCAGGCATGAGCTATTAAGAATTTTATATGATTCTCATAATTGTCACACGAAACATACAGTACTAATGTTATGGCATTTTCTGCTAGACAATTCTAGTAGTGTTTCAGTATGGGAGTACAGTACATAACTGGATCTAGTTTCTTATATCCTAAACATTGTTTGTGCCTGACTATATTACAAACTGTACTGTACTGTATGTACATAAACTACTGTACTATACAAGTTTGGTAAGTAGACTGCAACACATTTCTATAAATTTATGGAAAGTTTCAGTAACTTTTTAGCTTTAGTGTGCATATATATTTTTCACACTGATGTGTAAGCACATGACAGTATACAATGCACACACACCAAACCTTTTATGTCTTGCATACATTGTTGTAGCTGACTCAGTTCACTCTCACATTTTTTTCAAATATGTACTACACAAGAAAAGCACAATATTTGAAAATATTAATAAAGCAGTTAGCAATTGCAGTAATACAATAAATATAGTATATGCTTTTCAATGAATCATGTATCAATCACATACTACTCAAGAATGCGCACTTTTTATACGTTGCAAATCGAGTACAGGTTTTTGAGGGTGTGATTTCATCTTCATCTTCGTCTTGAGCAAGTGGTTATCTGTAAGAAATAAAACAGTTCAGAATACAGATATAACTTCAGTCCCCTGTACCTCAATGTTTTCAAGAGACCTTGTAGCTATACTGTACTTCAAAACCTTCAATAGGCAGAAATTGCAGTTTGGCTCCCTTAAGCAATAAGTTATTCCAAGAGGTTCAGGAATTGGAAATCAACACCCCTCAAGAGACCCATGAGCTTTAGTTCAACACTTGTGAAGGTTAACATAAATAACTTAACCCCAAGTGTCCCAGGAAATTTAGATCAACACCCACAAGAGGAACAGGAGCTGGAACTCAGCCCTGTGAACACTGAAAATACAAGACCAATCAGATGAAACTTGGTTATGTCTATAGAGTTTAATGTTTATTTCTACTATTAAATTGAGAGGGTTGGACACACTGCAGGGCAGTTAGTGGATTATCTCTGTAAAACTCAGGGCATTTGTTATCCTACAGTATTTAAGAAGAAATGCTAGAGCATAGCATTTAAAAAAAAATATTTACTGTAGAAGCTTGAATGTTTAATTTTTTTTTTAAATTTTGTGTAGTAATCAGATTTAAAATTAGTAAATATCTTCTAAACAGTTAAAGGAAAATACATAAAAAATAATATGGAGTAGAATTAAGGTAGCACTGAATGATATTAAGTTTAATTGTTCAGTGTGGCATCCTAATTTCTTACTTCTCCAGAAGGACAGGTATTATATTATACATTTTTGTTTTTAGTAAAACTTACAAACTAAAACTTACAAAGCTTAAAAAATCCAAACTTATCGTTACATAAGATATAATGGTAAGGAAACAAATACCCAATACCTCAATTTGTGCAATAAAATTGATAAATTATTGAGTTTCAACTCAATCAGAGAAAGGTATTCTCAATTTATCACACAATTTTTCAGACTATTAACTCCTTACCACTAAAATTAATGTTTTGACTAAAATTCCATTATTTAAGATTTTATTGTACTTTTCATATGATTATTTAAAAAATAATTTGACAAAATTGATACAAGGGCACCTTCTGTACACTGCCCAATACATAAGAACAAAAGAATGAAGGAACAAGTGGTGCAGCAGGCCTACTGGCCCATGCTAGGCAGGTCCAATTCACACCCACCTCACCCACTCATGTATCTGTCGGTATACTATACAGTGGACCCCCGAGTTTCGAAAGGTTCTTACTTCGTAAACTTCGTGTTTCGTAAGCTTTTTACGACTTCGAGAATCGTAAAACCGCTCGTGTTTCGTAACGTATTAGACCTGTCCGCCTGCTCCGCGCCTGCGCAGGACGCCGCCAGTGAAGCGTTGTTTACCATTGAGAGAACATTACCTAGCGCGCTCTTTCAAACATTCACACTACATTTGGTGTTTTTTTGGTGCTTTAGTGATTGTCACTGTGAAATAAGTCACCATGGGTCCAAAGAAGCTTCCTAGTGGCACCCCTGTGGTAGCATTCATGGAGGGAGTGTAGCAGCCATGCAGGGAGTTTAGCAGGTATGCAGGGAGTGTAGCATTCATGCAGGGAGGTTAGCATTCATGCAGGGAGTGTAGCAGGCATTCAGGGAGTATAGCAGGCATGCAGGGAGTGTAGCATTCATGCAGGGAGTGTAGCATTCATGCAGGGAGTGTAGCATTCATGCAGGGAGTTTAGCATTGATGCAGGGAGTTTAGCAGGCATGCAAGGAGTGTAGCTTTCATGCAGGGAGTGTAGCAGACATGCAGGGAGTGTAGCAGGCATGCAGGAAGTGTAGCTTTCATGCAGGGAGTGTAGCAGACATGCAGGGAGTGTAGCAGGCATGCAGGGAGTTTAGCTTTCATGCAGGGAGTGTAGCAGACATGCAGGGAGTGTAGCAGGCATGCAGGGAGTTTAGCATTCATGCAGGGAGTGTAGCAGGCATGCAGGGAGTGTAGCAGGCATGCAGGGAGTGTAGCAGGCATGCAAGGAGTGTAGCTTTCATGCAGGGAGTGTAGCAGACATGCAGGAGTGTAGCAGGCATGCAGGGAGTGTAGCTTTCATGCAGGGAGTGTAGCAGACATGCAGGGAGTGTAGCAGGCATGCAGGGAGTTTAGCATTCATGCAGGGAGTGTAGCAGGCATGCAGGGAGTGTAGCAGGCATGCAGGGAGTGTAGCAGGCATGTAGGGAGTGTAGCAGGCATGCAGGGAGTGGGGGTTTCCCTTCGTAGAGGCTGAAGAATTCCTCCCCCAACAAGTGTTTAATTGTGATGAAACAGACCTGTTTTGGAAGAAAATGCCCAAGAGGACCTTCATTACTCATTACTCTATCTTCCAGATGCCTGCAACTCTTCAATAAAGGTAAGTAAATGTATATATATATATTGTTTTTAATTATTTTATATGTGAATATTTTTTTGTGGAACGGATTAATTGTATTTACATTATTTCTTATGGGAAATAATGGTTCGAATTTCGAAAACTTCGTGTTAAGTACTAGCTCCTGGAACGGATTAATTACGATACTCGGGGGTCCACTGTATTACCAAGGTTTATACCACCTGTCCAACCTATATTTAAAGCTACCCAAAGTTCTTGCCTCTATGATATTAACTGGGAGTTTGTTCCCTTCATCAACACCTCTACTGCCAAACTAGTATTACCCAGTATCCTTTCTAAATCTCTCCAACTTAAATCCATTACTGCGAGTCCGGTCTTGGTTAATTTCAACATGCTCTGTATAGGTCTTATATCAAGAAGTATAAGTAACAGGAGTCCAAAAGTTATTTTACAATAAGGCCTCTCTTAGATTATGCTGCTCAGTTTTAAATCACTATACTACATAATGGATATAAATGCATTGAAGAACATACAGAGAAGGAAGACAAAATTAATCCACTGTATGTATAAGGAATCTCTCATATGAGGAGAGATTGAGAACCTTGAACATTCACTCTCTTGAGACGTAAAATGAGGGGGAGATATCACTGAAGTATATAAGTGGAAGATGGGCATAAACAAAGGTGATACAAATAAAGTACTGAGGATATCAAATCAAATAAGAACTAAAAAAACAGATGTAAATTAAATAAATTTAGATTTAGAAAGGATGTAGGAAAGGTAATAGAAGCTAAAACCTTGGGTAGCTTCAAAAAGAGATTATGGTCCAGTAAGCATACTGCTTGCTTTTCCAAAGAATGCAAGTTAAGATTAAGATAAGATTTGTTTGGATCTTTAACCTGGAGGGTTAGCCACCTAGGATAACCCAAGAAAGTCAGTGCATCATCAAGGACTGTCTGTCTTATTTCCACTGGGGTACTTTAATCTTGTCCCCCAGTACGTGACCCACACCAGTCGACTTAACACCCAGGTACCTACTTACTGCTAGGTGAAGAGGGGCAGCAGATGTAAGGAAACATGCCCAACATTTCCACCCATGCTGGGAATTGAACTATGAACACTCAGTGTGTTAGGCAATCACGCTGTCTTCTGCCTATTTTTTCATAGGAAATGTTGCAAATACGTAAAATCAACTTCTTCATCCTTCTCTGTATATTTTCCAGCACATACTGTATACGTATGTCCATTCTGTAATATGGAGACCAGAACTGAGCAATATAATCTAAACAAGACCTTACCAAAGATACATAACGTTGAAGTATAACCCTAGGACTTCCATTATTTATACTAGGGATGTATCGGATATCCGAATCCGCACAATTTCTTACATCCGCATCCGCATCCGCATTTTATTGTAAACAGATATCCGCATATGCATCAGCATCCGAAATCCGCGGAACATCCGCACAATTTCTTACATCCGCATTTGCATCCGCAAAATAAGTAAGACATCCGTATACACATCCGCATCCGCGGATATCTAAATTTTCACATCTGATACACCCCTAATTTATACCTTAC
Organism: Cherax destructor; assembly: GCA_009830355.1. Taxonomy (NCBI): domain Eukaryota; kingdom Metazoa; phylum Arthropoda; class Malacostraca; order Decapoda; family Parastacidae; genus Cherax; species Cherax destructor. Next base: position 11,123 of record WNWK01035629.1, on the reverse strand, counting down.
AATATGAAGCCAAGAATTCTATTAGCTTTATTGCAAACACTTATACAGTGGACCCCCGAGTTTCGTAAAAACTTCACTCCTGAAGTCTGCTCAAGTGCCATTACCGAACGAATTTACTCCCTTAAGGAAAAATTTCACGTAGGTTAGTCTATTTCAGACCCCCAAAAATACACTTCCACAAGAACTTACAAAATTATACTTACATAATTGCACGATTTCCGGGGTATTCGTTAACCGAGGGTCCACTGTACACTGTTGGCTTGGCTATAAAGTTATACTAACCAGAATTCCCAAATCTTTGTTGTATTCACTTTGACCAATAGGTCTGCATTATTTAACTTGTAAGTGCTACAATTTTGTTTTCCTAGGACTAGAACCTTACACATGTCTACATTGAACTGCATCTGCCACTTTACTAACATCATCAACTTATCCAGGTTATCCAGTAGTTATTTAAGTGTCCTCACCAGAAATTATATGACGGCCTATTCTAGTGTCATCAGCAAACTTACTTACATATGTTGCTATCAGGCAGGACTACAAAGAGACCTGGACAGGCTACAAGCCTGGTCCAGTAACTGGCTCCTTGAATTTAACCCTGCCAAATGTATATAAACAGAGCTACACACATTTCTGTGAATACAGTATACCCTTTCGTGGTAGAAAATAGTGAAGAATATAACGAAGCTGTTTAAATTTACCCTGTACGTATTCTTATCTCCTTTCTTACATTAATATGTAAATTTTTAATATATTAAGCAATCAATTTTTCCCCCGAGATTTTTTGCGTTCCTGAAAATTATTAAATTTAATACAGTGTAAAATGCGAGTCGCGGAATATTATTCCCCCATCTATGTCGTTTATGTAGTGTGAACATGGTTCCCAATACTGTACTGACCCCAGTAGCACACCATTTATAACAGGTCCCCATTCATATTCCTCTCCATTAATGGAACCTTTCTGTTGCCCATCAGTCAACCATGCCTCGACCAAGGAAATAAGTTCTACTTCTATACAATGTGCCGCCACTTTCTCAGTCAGTCTCCTGTGTGGTACTTTATCAAAGACTGTACTTTAAGTCCACACACAAAATACAGCCTCTCCTCACTTAGCGATGTACTCGTGTACCGACAACTCGGACTTACAACAGGCTCTCCGACAAGTATGCATACCTAAATAATGTATATTAGAGCTGATTTCCTCTATTCTGTTTATTAAAGTATACATTACGCTACTGTATAAACATTTAAAAATACGTATATGTACTAAAAATGTTATAAATGGTGCAAAGGTGATGTTAAAACAATATCAAAGATGGTTGACACAAACCCATTACCACTGTAGTATATAAGAATATATAATAATATAAGAAAGGAGGAACACTGCAGCAGGCCTGTTGGCCCATACTAGGCACGTCCTTCACAATCCATCCCACTAACAGGATATTTGCCCAACCCAATTTTCAATGCTACCCAAGCAATAAGCTCTGAAAATTCAATTTACCCATGTGCAAGTCCCACTCAAATCCAACCCCTCTCATTCATGTATTTGTCCAACCTAAATTTGAAACTACCCAAGGTTCCTACAAACAGAGTTTTGTAGGGAATTATGCTCCTATCAATGTCGTTCATCACCTTCAAAACCCTCAACATAAATATGATTGAGTGGCTGAGAATACGCGAATGTTCGAAGCCCGCGAAAGTGGAATTCGCGAATGTGGAGGGAGACCTGTACATTAACCCTTTGGGGGTCGACAGGCCTTCTCGGAAACCTGTTCCCAGGGTCGAAAAATATTCGGGAAAAAAAAAATTATTTTATCTTATGAAATGATAGTTTTTTTTCTAAATCTAAATGGCTAAACAAAAAATTTTTGCAATCAGTACTTACGGAGATATGGAGACTTCAAGTTGACAGAAATTGAACCACTTATGGCAACATCGCTGACTGCCGGTCAGCCGGTAAACTGTTATTTAGTTTTTTCGAGTTGTTTTCTTATCGATTTTATTTTTTTTTCAAATAACTTTTATGGCCTGTGAGACCAATATAAGTGCTGTTTTTCAAATATTCACTCTCTAATTCTTACACAATAATGGCATAAAGTTTGTTATTACTATTTTGTTTACAAAACATATTTACAACAATGTACAATGTAAAATAATGTTTATAACTATTGTTCAATCATATATATACACATACGTATAGAGTCACTGCACATGTTCCTAGAAGTTCTGCAGCCTGTGGAAGTCTTTGAAACATGGTGACATGCACAGTGGTGTTTCACATTCTTCACACATATAACGAGTGTCTTTGCGTTGCTGTGGGCGTCTTTTTGTATGTGCACAGACATAACACCTCTTCTGAGCCTTTTTCTTGCAAGCAGTAGCAGGCAGTTTCATTAGGAAGTGTTCACCATGCCTCAGACGAGAGGATAGTTGTTGGTAATTTCATGGACGGTTTTCTATTGCAGGTGGTGTTCCTTGGTACTTGGTGACAGACAAACAAAATTCGCCATATGGTGGTTTGTTTGTGGTCTTATGCTCCTTGCTTAGCGAATTTGTTTACCAACGTGGTCTTAGGAACGGAACTCCATCGTTAAGTGAGGAGAGGCTGTATTGTATTCTATATTTTGGACAGCCCTGAATACCTTAGTGAAAAAAATTAGTAAATTTGTAAGGGAATTACAATTTCTAGATTTTTAGTGTAATACAATCTTTGTATATTCACTGTTTAATTTAGTCTAGCCTTAATCAAAATGCTACATATTCTATACCTTTCTTACACTACATACTACTTACAATCAGTAAGTAGCGGTGTAAATACACTGTTTGTGCAGGAAATGATTTCCATTAATGATTGTTTTACATAATTTTCTCTGTTGGGAAGACTGGAAAAACATGGAGAGATACAGTAAATATCTGTAAGGTATATACTGTGCCTAGGTGGATACCATTTATCTTACTGAGGTTACCAAGTCACCAGGAGAGGTCTTCGATATTTTCCAATTGGTGAAGAGTTCTCTCTCTTACATAAATTTAATAAAATTATTGGCAAGCAATAACCTAACAAACTAACCTTACCTGCCCTAATGTAACGTAAAATACAGTGAATATAAAATTAACTTGAAGCTATATTTTAGCAAGTCACTCAACCTGCCACCTGGAGAATTTGTTGTTGTTGGTGATTTACTGTGCCTTCACCAGACACTATTTATACTTGTTTTGAGGTTTTAGTATGCTTGTAACCCAAAATGTTGATCCTATGGGCTTTTAAAAAAAATATTTAGCAAACAAAATTTTACAAAATAATAATGACTACGACAACGACGGCAAGAACAATATTGATGATGATGATCATCATGAAATCATAATAACATGATTGCAAACAAATCATGGAAAAGGAAGGGCTTCAACCCATGGAGAGTCCTAAAACTCACAGGCAAGTAAGTTTATTCAGGTACTATAATATACGTAATATAATATAGTATCTATATTTACTACAAGTACATGTACAAGGTATACAGGCCTAGCTGACATCAATGAAATACTACTACAGTGGTACCCCGAGTTTCGTACTTTATTCGTTCCTGAAGGCTGTTCGAGTGCCGTTACTGAACAAATTTGTTCCCATAAGGAATAATGTAGTAAATTAGATTAGTCCGTTTCAGAGCCCCCAAAATACACTTACAAAAGCACTTACAATAATACACATACATAATTGTTCGAGTTGGGAGCAGTACGAAACTCGGGGTACCACTGTATATAGAAAGCCGCTTGTTATGCAGAGCGTTTCGGGCAAATTAGGTCAGTTTTGTCTCAAGATACGACCCACACCAGTCGACTAACACCCAGGTACCCATTTTACCGATGGGTGAACATAGACAACTGGTTTAAGGAAACGGGTCCAATGTTTTTACCCTCACTGGGAATCGAACCCAGACCCTCACCATGTGAAGCGAGAGCTTTTGCCACCAAGGCACAGGGCACTGTGACAAATAGTTACATAGATTATCATACATAGCTGCATATGTGTAAAGAACCTATTATTATTATTATTAAAGAATACTATACACTGAATTCCAAAATTCCAAAATGGCAGTATAACTGTTAAACTATTAAATGGAGTTCTGGCTGTTAAGATAAGATTTTGTTAAGACTTTTAACCTAGTGGCTTAGCCACCCAGGATAACCCAATAAAGTCCCTACATTACCAGAGATTGCCAGTCTTATTTCCATTGGGGCCCTTTAATCTCCCCAAGGCTGTAACTCACAACAGTTGATTATTACCCCAAGTACTTACTGCTAGGTGAACAGGAGGCAAAAGATGTAAGGCTACATGCCCAATGTTTCTCCCATGCTGGGGAGCGATTCCCAGTCTCCTGGTGTGTGACCTGAGGACACTGTCAACCAAGGTAAGGTAAGGCAGGTTTTGGCAAACTGTATGCATAAAAGCGAAAAACTATGGAAAACCCTGGAAAGACAGAGCAGTATTCTAGCATCATTTAATAAAACAACTATATAAAGAAAAAATCAGCTACTTATCTATTATATGGAGACATTTCTATTCTTAATGACAATATTGTCATATCAATAAACCAGTTAAGAATATTTTCACAATACAAGAAACCAGTCTCCTGCCTTTCTGTAGCTGCAGCTTTGACTGTAAAACTGTTTTATATTATGACTGGCCTTGACATGATTAGGTAACCCAGTCCATTGAAAATAGGTCACTCTAACTTCTTTGGGTTATCCTAGGTAATTCACACTAAGTATGATAATTGTACTTATCTGTACATGTACCTAAATAAACTTACTTACATATGGCTGCATAATAGATGGCTGAGGCCTCGCCACCTATTGTGGGTACAGTACTTCATATTTCTCGTATTTTGATTTGCCTAAATTTTTTTTTTTTAAAGGCTTAGGTACTGTATACAGAATATTTGGGATATATATGTAATTTGTGGACATAAGTTTGGTCAGTAAATGTATTCTGGGTTGACAGTGACATGATGAGTAATAGATGGATGTCAAAAGCTTAAGTCTCAAGTGGTCTAGTGATGAGCTTTATAACCACAAGCTTCATATAAACACCCTCTACTGGCATGAGTCCACCCGCTACACATGACCAAAATCCATGTCAGTACTGGCCAAGTAATAATCAATCAAGTAATTTGTTTACCTGTCTGGAATGCCAGTGAGGAGAGGTCAGTTGATAGAGGCACTGGTATGGCTCTGTCAGCCTCCCTAGGGGCAAGCCACTCCTACTGGGGCCCTAGACACACCCTGCACAGCTTCCTCCGCTACATTCACAACCTACATTCATTTAAGTCACTGGATAATGATATATCCTGAGAGGAGGCCCTCACCCCATGAACCAAAATAATGAAGCAGACACAAGTGTCAGCAGCGCCACACTCGCCTCTACCACCAACTACTTCAAACCACAGCGGGAGGTGACACCCACTTCTACCCTCTAGTCTCTCATATTGTACACCTTACACCAGTTATTTGTGATCTGAATGCCTTCATCCCACTAACAGACAATTCGTGATGCCAGGGGATGCTCGTACGAAAACATAAAGTGACAGTTGTGTGTATATGTTGTGTGGAGGAGGTGGAGTCATAGAAAGCGTAATGATTGAACAGTAGGAAGGAGAACGGTGTTATCTGGCACCAGCGGAAATGTTTGTGGCACTCTCACTATCACCACATCCTACCTCACTACACTCTCACTCACTCACTACCATACTATCATTATGACATTCAAGGAGAAGCGCTAAACCCACTTGGGTCATACAGTTCCTGAAAATTGGTAATAAACCAAGCATGGAGGCGGAAAGTATATCGATATGTACAATATGAATTAAAGGACACACGTAAACACACATAAGGTATCTTAGGAAAACAGAGACTGAAGATTTTCGCAGTATCATTCCTAACGCTCATATGACTCAGATATGTCGATAACATTTTAGTTATACATCCCAGAAAACCTAACATACAACGACTTCCTTCAAACTATTATCAGATTTACTTTTGAAGTGGACAACGAAGGCAAAGTAACATTTCTTGATGTCCTTCTATACAACCTCTGTCATCCATAAATGCTCTCAACTCATCAAGTATAACTTGTAGCATGCTCGTGTCAGAAGCCAGGCACAGGTATGGTAGGATTCTGGATAGTAGAGTCAGAGTGCACATGCTGTGGATTCCATCTCACATTGGTCTTCAGATGCATGATAGAACTGATAAATTGGCTAAGTTTTATGCTTTCAAAGAGGGGATAGATTACAATCTTGGCTTGTCAGTTAGCAGTTTGAGAACAATAATACGAAAAGAACTTCAACTGAATTTTATTGACTTAAGACTCAGGGAGTTTGACACCAGTCAGTCCATCTATCATCATTCTATCATGCAGGAGGAGCCACATGTCTATGGTGCATCCAACAAAATAAGCAGACTCTTGGATGTCACTACCGCCCGCCTCCGGCTGGGTTACAAGTATCTTTGGCAGGTTAAATCACCACCACCAGATGTAGACCAAACAAGATGTAAACTTTGCCAGTTGGATTATTGTCACACCCTGCGTCATTATGTACTGGAGTGCGATAAAATTAATGAATTCAGAGACTACTCATTCAGAAATGTTCAAGATATGTCAAAGTATTTTATCCACAGTGGTATATTACAGACCATTCTGGAAAAATACCCTGACTTTGCTCCCTGTAAATAAAGCATTGACACGTGTGTGTGTGTATGTGTACATGTGTATGTATAGGAATGCTATGTTAGTTACCATTTGTCTAGGCATGTCATGACACTAGCCTGGATGATGTGTTATGTGTGTGACATGAAATGTTTCTGCCCACTGGAATTGAACGGCCTCCGTGTGAGAGCTACCACTGGGCATGTGTGTGTAGTGTGTGTGTATATATATGTGTATATGTATATGTGTGTGTGTGTGACCCAACAATTAAAATTTGCACCAATAACTCATTACAGTTGTGGCTGGATGTAGACTAATAGATTGCTCATTGCTTTATAATTTGTTCATGAGTGCAACCATGTACAGACGTAAGTAAATTTACTTACATGATTCATTACCTTGTAACTAGTGAATTAATTACCATTGTACCTTGTTCAGCTATCAAAACTTTGGGGCCCAGTCTCTGGACCCTATATATACCTCTGTAATCTGCAAATACCTTTGTAACTTGTCATGATTGTGACCATCTGAGTTCATTACCTTTGTAACTTGCTCAGCTATCAAACTTTGAGGTCCAGTCCCTGGACCCATTATGTACCTCTGTAATCTTTTGACTACCGCCTACAGGATGGGTATGGGGTACATAATAAAGATATCAAACTAACTAACTAAACTTCTATACAAGTCACACAACAAACACATCTTTGCTCTCAGTCTACAGAAAGCTCACAAATTAAGATAACCTTACTCATTTCTACTCACAAATCAACACTAGCACCTAGAGGAGTGTCGTCATCAGGTTTTTCCTAAGAGCTATCCGTGTCTCTGGCATCGAATTCCTAGAAGAATTCCATGACATTACCCATTCCTTCACACGCTTACATTTTTCTCCCTGTTTTATACATGTCTGCAAGCATAAAGCAAAGACTATACCATCGACGAAGTTAAATCACGTTTATAAAATTGCTCACAACCAGTGTCCAGAATATCTTGCTGCCAAGTTTGTCAAGGCTGGGAACCAAAGCAGTCATAGTACTAGGGAAAGGGAGCACAGCTTTGTAGTACCCAGTCAGTGGTCACGCTTCAAAAACATTGTATTGTACATCAGTAAAGGAGTAGAACAAACTGCCTGCACATGCCAAAGCCTGTCACAGCATGAACCTGTTCAAGAAGAGAACCAAAAGATACCTAATGAATGTAGCGACAGAAAGGCAGGAGAGTGATTTCTGGTATAACTAACATATATGTGCCTATTACTGTGATCTGTCCTCTCTTTAATGTAAATGTAAATAACTCAGTTTACTTTAGTCTTAGTATATCTCTTTTTACTGTTTAAAACAATAAGGTATTACAAGGACCCCAATGGAAATAAGTATGACTTTCTTGGGTTACCCTTGGAGCAACTTGCAATGTGAACAGACTGACTGATGTTGTAGTGGCCAGGCTTCGGCTTGGCTACAAGTACTTCTGGCAGTTTGGGAGACACAGATGATGATCAAACTAAATGCAAATTATGTGATCAGGCATATGGTCACTGTCTTGAACACTATGTGCTGAATTGTCCACTTATTGAGGAATATAGAAATAGACAGTATAATAACCTATGTGACATGTCAAGATATCTTATTAGTGAAGGTAGGATACCACTTATTCTAAGCAAATTTCCTAAATTTGCTTGTAACAGATAAGTGAACTGTAGATATAAATCCAAATTAATTTCCATGAACGTGCCTATCTGTGCTCATGATAATGCGAGCACAGATGGGCATGTTTGTGGAGCAACTTGCAATGTGAACAGACTGACTGATATTGTAGTGGCCAGGCTTAGGCTTGGCTACAGGTACTTCTGACAGTTTGGGAGACACAGATGATGATCAAACTAAATGCAAATTATGTGATCAGGCATATGGTCACTGTCTTGAACACTATGTGCTTAATTGTGCACTTATTGAGGAATATAGAGATAGACAATATAATAACCTATGTGACATGTCAAGATATCTTACTCATGAAATAAGATACCATTTGTACTAAGCAAATTTCCTAAATTTGCTTGTAACAGATAATTGAAATGTAGATATAAACCCAAATGTACAATTGTTAACCCCTTTGGGGCCTAGTGCCTAGGCCTTTTGTGTATCCATATGCTCTTGCGCTACCGTCCACAGGATGGATATGGGGTGCACAATAAACTAGCCACTTCGGTGGCAAAATCTAAAAATCCCTTGGTAATCTACACATATGCTGCTATGTATGAAAACTTATGTAAGTGTATTTATGTGTTTCTGTACCTGAATAAACTTACTTACCTGGAAAAGTGACCGTAATACCTCGCAGGTCCTTTATTGAAGCACCTGAGGGGTCTGTTGGCCACGTCTTCATCAGAAACCTCACCAGGAAGAAAGATTCCCACTACACACCATCAGTGAAGGATGCAATAGGATCGTAGGACAGATTGGGAGGAATCTTTCCATAAGTATTCACAACACAAATATATTTATGACCAAGAGAACATCAGTAATACTTGTGTCATACAAAAATCGGAAGAGGGCTCCATTGGAAATAAGTTAGTTAGACTTTTTTGGGGTTATCCTAGGTAATTTACATATTTGTCACTAGGTATAATAATTGTGCCTATGTGCACCTGTACCTAATAAACTTGCTTACCTAATATCATGCACTTGAGAACACAGAAATGATCTACATAAAATCAAACAGGGATAGATGCCACTGTACAAAAGCATCCTTAATTGCTACTTCCAACACCATAACACATAAGGCTGGTTACATCTCTCTTCCATTTCCCCACTGTCTCCAGATTATCCTCTCCCTCCCTCTGCCCCCACACAAACACTCAGGCAATCACACCACAAAACAACCACACAGAAATACATAGTTTTTCACTGTGACATCTTAAAAAAAAAAAGGGTGCCAGAGAGCAGGACGGAAAACTAGGGGTCTGGAGAATGAGTCTGCGAAGGAAGATTGGGCAGCAGAGCTCATGAAAAGGGAACATGAGTGTGGAAGGAAGCTAGAGGAGCTTAGCATGAAAATGGAGGAGAGGATAGCTGCAGAAAGCATGAAAATGGAGGAGAGGATAGCTGCAGAAAGCATGTAAATGGAGGAGAGGATAGCTGCAGAAAGCAGGAAGTGGGAGAAGCAAGTCACAACAGCAGAGGCTAAGATACAGAGATTAGAAGAGGAACTGAAAAATTTGAAACAGCCTAAAGAACTAAAAAGCAATGTGGACATGGTATCAGAAACTGCTACCTCAGTCACAAATAAGGGGACTGTAGAGAACGGAGTGAAACTGTATGCAGAGGCCCTATCAGACCATCGTGGAGCCCGAGAAAAAGAGAGGATCACATCAGGAATAATCGAGGGAGTGTAGAAAAAGGGAGAGCTAAGCTATACGTAGAAGCCCTAACAGACCACAGCAGTGCACAGGGAAAGTTAAGGGAAAGCAACAGGCCACTGGACCAAGGGATAACAGACAGCGAAGAGATTGAAGAAAGGAAAGCTGCAATGGAGGCAACTAAATCGAATCATGGGTTACATAGGGATAGGCAGTGGAAGAATGAGAGAGAGAGGTCAGTCTTTGTTTATGGGCTCCAGGAAGCTGAGGGGGAAACTTATGAAGCAAGAAGACAAGGGGAGAAAAAAGCAATTGAAAGCATCATGAAAGCAATAGGAGAAGATGACATGACCCAGCTGGCAAATTTTCTGAGAATAGGGGGGTTTGCAAAAAGAAGAATCCGGCCAGTCAAAGTGATTTTCAAGGCAGAATTGGCTCGAAACAGGATCCTGCAGGAAAAAGCAAGACTAAGGGATATGTCAGAGTACCGGAGGGTGTATCTCGACTGCGACAGAACACGAGAAGAAAGGCAGAAACTGAAAGAGAGGGTACAAAGACAAAAGGAGGAAAGAGAGATGGACAGAACCCAGACTCAGGAGGGAGCTCAAATACAATCACGTACAGATGTCCCCTAACCTGGACAACCCCAATGCAACCAAACATTGCCATACCCAATGCTCCCACCAACCTCATTACAAACTCCACCTTCACACCAACCACCCATAGTTCCTCATCAGGTCTCCCACTTTCCCAACCCCAACATACTCCCCAGACTACGGTTTTAGAAAAGAAGTTGAAGGTTTGGTATACAAATGCAGGTGGAATAACAAATAAATGTGAGGAGTGGCATGAAAGAATAAAGGAGACATTCCCAGACATAATAGCACCTACAGAAACGAAACTCACCAGGATGATAACAGATGCAATCTTTCCACCCGGATATTAAATCCTCAGGAAAGATAGAGGGAGCAGAGGGGGAGGAGTTGCACTGCTCATTAAGAACCGGTGGGGATTTGAAGAAGTGGAAGGAATGGATGGAATGGGCGAAAGGGACTACATAGT
>WNWK01035628.1:0-19648 GCA_009830355.1 Cherax destructor | reverse complement strand
ATTTTAGGTAATTTGAAGGTATGTTTGTAGGTATAATTGTACTATGTACCCTACCTAAGAAACTTATTATGACAAGCAAGTATTGCAGGAAATGTTGTGATGTTTGGAGAGGTAAGTATGTATTATGTACTCACTGTTGACAGTGTTGCACTCCATGGGGTGAAGGTAACTGCTCCCCCCACAAGGTAGAACAGTGGGCGAAGGTAACTGCTCCCCCCACAAGGTAGAACAGTGGGCGAAGGTAACTGCTCCCCCCACAAGGTAGAACAGTGGGCGAAGGTAACTGCTCCCCACAAGGTAGAACAGTGGGCAAGGTAACTGCTCCCCCACAAGGTAGAACAGTGGATGAAGGTAACTGCTCCCCCACAAGGTAGAACAGTGGGTGAAGGTAACTGCGCCACCACAAGGTAGAACAGTGGGCGAAGGTAACTTCTCCCCCACAAGGTAGAACAGTGGGTGATGGAAACTGTTCCCCCCACAAGGTAGAACAGTGGGTGAAGGTAACTGCTCCCCCCACAAGGTAGAACAGTGGGTGATGGTAACTGCGCCCCCACAAGGTAGAACAGTGGGTGAAGGTAACTGCTCCCCCCACAAGATAGAACAGTGGGTGAAGGTAACTGCGCCCCCACAAGGTAGAACAGTGGGCGAAGGTAACTGCTCCCCACAAGGTAGAACAGTGGGTGAAGGTAACTGCTCCCCACACAAGGTAGAACAGTGGGTGAAGGTAACTGCTCCCCACAAGGTAGAACAGTGGGTGAAGGTAACTGCTCCCCCACAAGGTAGAACAGTGGGTGAAGGTAACTGCTCCCACAAGGTAGAACAGTGGGTGAAGGTAACTGCTCCCCCACAAGGTAGAACAGTTGGCGAAGGTAACTGCTCCCCCCACAAGGTAGAACAGTGGGTGATGGTAACTGCTCCTCCCACAAGGTAGAACAGTGGGTGAAGGTAACTGCGCCCCCACAAGGTAGAACAGTGGGTGAAGGTAACTGCTCCCCACAAGGTAGAACAGTGGGTGAAGGTAACTGCTCCCCCACAAGGTAGAACAGTTGGCGAAGGTAACTGCTCCCCCCACAAGGTAGAACAGTGGGTGATGGTAACTGCTCCCCCCACAAGGTAGAACAGTGGGTGAAGGTAACTGCGCCCCCACAAGGTAGAACAGTGGGTGAAGGTAACTGCTCCCCCACAAGGTAGAACAGTGGGTGAAGGTAACTGCTTCCCCACAAGGTAGAACAGAGGGAACTAGGTACTCTGTGCTCCTAGTCCGGAGCAACACACTTCACTGACGCCTCAGTAACGCTCTCACCAAACACTATAAAATTTTCTCACTATATACCCAATATTTTCACTGGCTATAGATCGCCCGCCAGTTCACATTTACAATAACCACATATGATTCTAATTAAAGAATTTTCATCACGAAAAGTTTAGAAAACGACATTACCTTAACGTTCTCGTTGTCCTTTTTATTATTTAATTTCGGTTTAAACTGAGCAGATTTATATTAGGCAAAAAGTTACTGGCGAACGAAAAGTTCTGAAAATTATCTAATACATGGACGTGGTGCACAACGGTTAATTTGTGCCACTGACCCTCGTCCACAACTATGCCCACAACCATGCCCACTATTATGCCCACAACCATGCCCACTATTATGCCCATAACCATGCCCACTATTATGTATGTATTCATACATCTGGATGAGTACTGGAAGCTGTCTATATGCACTCCATCTACTGCTGGATGAGTACTGGAAACAGTCTATGTACACTCCATCTACTGCTGGATGAGTACTGGAAACAGTCTACATGCACTCCATGTACTGCTGGATGAGTACTGGAAACAGTCTACATACACTCCATGTACTGCTGGATGAGTACTGGAAACAGTCTACATGCACTCCATGTACTGCTGGATGAGTACTGGAAACAGTCTAAATGCACTCCATGTACTGCTGGATGAGTACTGGAAACAGTCTACATGCACTCCATGTACTGCTGGATGAGTACTGGAAACAGTCTACATGCACTCCATGTACTGCTGGATGAGTACTGGAAACAGTCTACATACACTCCATCTACTGCTGGATGAGTACTGGAAACAGTCTACATGCACTCCATGTACTGCTGGATGAGTACTGGAAACAGTCTACATGCACTCCATGTACTGCTGGATGAGTACTGGAAACAGTCTACATGCACTCCATGTACTGCTGGATGAGTACTGGAAACAGTCTACATGCACTCCATGTACTGCTGGATGAGTACTGGAAACAGTCTACATGCACTCCATCTACTGCTGGATGAGTACTGAAACAGTCTACATGCACTCCATGTACTGCTGGATGAGTACTGAAACAGTCTACATGCACTCCATGTACTGCTGGATGAGTACTGGAAACAGTCTACATGCACTCCATCTACTGCTGGATGAGTACTGGAAACAGTCTACATGCACTCCATCTACTGCTGGATGAGTACTGGAAACAGTCTACATACACTCCATCTACTGCTGGAAACAGTCTACATACACTCCATCTACTGCTGGATGAGTACTGGAAACAGTCTACATACACTCCATCTACTGCTGGATGAGTACTGGAAACAGTCTACATACACTCCATGTACTGCTGGAAACAGTCTACATACACTCCATGTACTGCTGGAAACAGTCTACATACACTCCATCTACTGCTGGATGAGTACTGGAAACAGTCTACATACACTCCATCTACTGCTGGATGAGTACTGGAAACAGTCTACATACACTCCATCTACTGCTGGATTAGTACTGGAAACAGTCTACATACACTCCATCTACTGCTGAATGAGTACTGGAAACAGTCTACATACACTCCATGTACTGCTGGATGAGTACTGGAAACAGTCTACATGTAGTCCATCTACTGCTGGATGAGTACTGGAAACAGTCTACATGTAGTCCATCTACTGCTGGATGAGTACTGGAAACAGTATACATACACACCATCTTTAAAGGCTGATGCATCTTTGGAAATGGATTAATTGTTTTTGACTTAATAATAATCTTTATTTCTACAAGTACATGTACAAGGTATACAGACCTAGTTGACATCAATGACATACTACTATATAGAAAGCCCCTTGTTATGCTGAGCATTTCCCGCAAATTAGGTCAATTTTGTCCCAGGATGCGACCCACAACAGTGTACTAACACCCAGTTACCTATTTTACTGATAGAAGAACCGAGACAGCAGGTGTCTTAAGGAAGCACGTCCTAATGTTTCCACCCGTACCGGGATCGACCCCTAGACTTCAGTGTGTGAGCTGAGTGCGCTAATAATCGAGCTACACTGGGCTGTATAGTTGCAAATTTCTCGGTTTATTAACGTAGTTAATAAACTTGTAAACAATGGATTCTGTAAACTAAGCGAAGAATGCATCTTCTGGTCTGCTTCTAACATTATATATATATTATATATATATATATATATATATATATATATATATATATATATATATATATATATATATATATATATATATATATATATATATATATATATATAGGATGGGGTCCACCTCTGGTGTACATTGTGGGACCCATAGCCTCGGAGAAGTGGATAAAAAGGCTTCAAGGGAAAATATTTAAATTTCTTTCTGAAGCCATTTGAATATTCCACTTCCCCTACCACCCCATCTTTTAGTATAAACTTTATTTCAAAACAAAATATATTGACAAAATACATTGACAAGAATACAATAGGGAGTAAAAACACATATATAACAACTCAGAGCTACATGTCAAATACTTCGTCCAGCTCCCCGGCAGTGGGCCTCGTGCCCAGAATGCTGCAGGCATTTCCCATCTGGATAGCAACACTGAGTCTCTGAAAGAGGAAGCTGGTCGCCCTGTGGTCCCTGGTTTCTATGATGAGTTTTTCACCCAGCTCTTTGAGACCTTTGAAGACCCGGGCCGGACATACCGGCGAACCTACAACAACAAACAGCTCTTTGAGAAACTTTAGAGCACACTTGCACCATGCTCCAAGGGTCTCCGATCCTATTGGAATGAAGTTATAGTAAGGGGAAAGGCCTTCATATTTTCGAGTCTTCTGTGTCTCCCTGTGGCTGGCAGCTTCATTCCCTTCAGCTACGGAGTATGGCAAGTAGGTGTCTGCCATTGTGGCAGCGCAGGTGTAGTCCCAAGCAATCTGCTTACCATCCTTCCAGGGTAGCATAGTGGCTCCATCAGGACGCTTTTGACTTCCATCAGACCTCTGCACTTGGGGTTCCCGTTGAGCTGGGCAACGGGATGTGGCGAGGCTTCTCATTATGATGTCGTTGACCTCCTCATATCTAGCATACTTCCCTTCTGATGTGTGACACACAAGACCATGAAGACCGAATTGATCATCCATCGCCCTGCCTCAAATACACCTATGTTCGGTGAGTATGGGGGCGGCTAGGCGAAGCGCAACACCAATCCGAATTGCCTGTGGTCAAGTCGAGTCCCCAGAAAGGAATTGGGAACAGCTAGAAGGAAATCTCCTGAGTGTGGTGCCCTCACCGCTAGGAGACGAGCTTTGTCCTTTCCTGACACGTTGGTGAGCATTGTGTTGGCAATTTTTTCCATGATCGGTTTGTCCCAGTGGGACTGTTTGTGCTCTTTGGGAGGAGCTGGTCTACTGGAGGAGTCTGCCAGGATGTCCCACCGCACGGTTGCTTCAATGAACCTGGGGTCTTGAGCTCCCACCACATCTCTCAGGGACAATCTTCTTGACTAATCCACAGGAGGCCAAACACGATGACAGAAATGCAGGTAAAGCTACCTGCGTTGCTTTGCGCACCCCTATACCTCCTAGTCGCAGATTCAGATCCTAGTGACAGATTCAGTGCCTTCTTGAAGGTTAATCTCAGGTGTGCGTCATACTCGTCAAGTGTTGGGTTGTCAAAAGAGGGTGCGCACCTCAAGAAGTAAGTGAGTCTTGGCATAGTAAGACACCTTGTGAATAGATACAGGGCATCATGGGCATCATAATCACTTATTCTCTCCTCCATTCTTTTCAGGTCATTCACTTTGTCCTTGAAGACCGTGTTGATAGCCTGGTGACCCAGCGGTGCTGGGAGCACCGCTGGGATTTATTAAACAATATGTTTTTCGTGAAGTAACCGGAGGGTTTATCTTCTGATCGACTTTAAACCTTAACTGAGTGCCTCCACTGATTGGATTCAAAGCTTGAATGCCGATTACTTGATAATGTATCTTCTAAACGGATTCAAACCTAAAGTGGTGGAGTATCTGGGGGCATTCGTCCTCTTTGAGATACATAAAGAATGCCTTTTGTGAGATGCTTTAAACATTCGAAGCAG
The DNA here is from genome assembly GCA_009830355.1 of Cherax destructor. NCBI lineage: Eukaryota > Metazoa > Arthropoda > Malacostraca > Decapoda > Parastacidae > Cherax > Cherax destructor. Next base: position 14,299 of record WNWK01035628.1, on the reverse strand, counting down.
GTGCTTGTTATGGGAAAGTCTGAGTTAGTTTTGGTCAGTATTTATCCTAACTTGCCACTTTTATTAAATAAATGGTGATTTTAGCTTCAGTGTGATAACTTGTGAGCTAATATGTAACTTGTGAGCTAATATGTAACTGGTTCCTCGGGCTGGGGTTATACAACACAGGGTTTTCCTAAATTGCGCAGCGACCGAACTTTATCTACTTGTTAAAGGAAGTTTGGTGAGATATTGTGAAGATTTATCCTACGATACCCCAACAATACTAAATACTTTGACTCTTATTACATGAAGCAGTATGACCATGGGCACACATTAGTTTTGTTTTTAATAATAATAATAATAATAATAATAATAATAATAATAATAATAATAATAATAATAATAATAGTTATTATTATTATTATTATTATTATTATTATTATTATTATTATTATTATTATTATTATTATTATTATTATTATTATTTATCCTGAAAGGTGGATCTTTAATTCAAAAAATCTTCCTGATTTTATTTCCATTTTTTCCTCCATTTTTTTATTTTATTAATCTTATCACTCGAGATTAGATGGAATTTTGACCACTTTATGTGTAAAATAGAATTAAATTTTTATTCCCGTCAAATCACGGCAAATAATTTTGAATTTACCATTTCTGAAAAGCTTCAGTGTTTAATGGCTGATGCATCTTAGTTGAACTTAAAAATGATAATTTGTAAACTCTTTCAGTTTCCTTTTCTCATGTAACTTCTGTTTATGGTTCTCTACAATCCTGTGAGCAAAGTATTTGATTTAGATTTTTAAAAGAAAATCCACTGATAAAATTGTTTAAATAATCCCAATCCTGTGAGAAAAGTATTTGATTTAGATTTTTATTAGAAAATCCACTGATAAAATTGTTTAAATAATACCAATCCTGTGAGAAAAGTATTTGATTTAGATTTTTAAAAGAAAATCCACTGATAAAATTGTTTAAATAATCCCAATCCTGTGAGAAAAATATTTTATTTAGATTTTTAAAAATCCACCGATAAAATTGCTTAACTTATTAGCATATTGCACTACACATAACCAGAAATACTTACAATTAAGAAACTCTAGCATTTACAGTTAGAAGCCCATCATAAAAGGTATTCTTTAATTAATGACGCGGTCCTTCGCAATGAGCAGCAGGTGACATTTGTGGTAAACATATTTGATGAGGGTCTGGCATGTGTCATGCATATAAATAAGCTCTACACGTTATATATATTCTTAAGGTGCTCTGCCATTCCAGGCTGGATTATGGCTGTCTGATCTGAGTTTGTTAAATCCTGCCTATCACCTGGGGATTCAGATTTGCACGAGCGCTATTCATTCTTGCAGCACTGAGAGTCTCTGTATTGAGGCTGGTGACTCTGGATCTCTGCCATATATTCTTTGTGGAGGAGAGAAGGGTCCCCTTTATTTGTCTTGTGAGGCTTCTTGTGTTACATAATGTTCGGGGGTGTACTGCTCTTCTGCCTTGATGTGTCAGCGGTCCGAGAAGTTAGCTTCTCTTTCTGCCCTCCTGGGACAGTGTCTGTGGTTCGTCTTTGAAGGCAGTGAATGGGGAACTCTAAGTGTCAAGCTCCGGTTATTAACTTGGTTATTTTTTTGGAGCATGATTTTGTTCACGTTTCAACGATAAGGAACTGTTCTGAAGGGGTATGTAAGTCCCCCGTCTTCTAACATGTATATTTTTCCCTATAATCTACCTTGTCCATAATTATTATCTAATTTGCTTTGTCTGTTTCGTAAGGTGAAGTCCAGGATCTCTCCTTAATTCATGCTATAACTTAAGTCTTTGAGGACAGTTGTGTTGTAGATGTCTGAGAATTCGTATTGAGCGCAGATACTAAATGTGTCCTGTAAAATCACTGAAGAGCTCTATACATTTTCGCTACTCTCGTCCTGACAGTTACCATAGTTCACTGTCTACTCAGGTTCCCAGTGTGCTCTGCTTGCCATGGCCTAGTATGTAGCACAACGTCGTGGTATTCTGATGGTTTCCCAGGCCATGTTTATGTCCCAGGAAAATAAGAAGTGATAGGCCGGGGACGGATTGCTTTTGACATGGACTTGCGAAGTATGGGCCAGTAGGCCTGTTGCAGTGTTCCTCCTTTCTTATGTTCTTATGTTCCTATAGACAAAAAGAAGTAATGCAGGTATCAGTGGCTCGTAGGAGGTTGACCCTTATCCTTCATCAGCAATTGTCACTTTGAGACGATCTCAGTCGACTGAGGATCAAGAGTACATCGATTATATAATTTTTGTACACAAATAACCCACACATAGGAGAGAGGAGCTTACGACGACGTTTCGGTCCGACTTGGACCATTTACAAAGTCACACTAACAGAAAAGAGAGGAGGGGGGAGTATATATAGGCCAGCTGACAGGGACGGGGCAAGAGAGTTGGGAGGAGTGGTAGAGGTTAATTAAGGCAGGTAGTGGAAGAAGTAGTAGTGTATTGCTCCAGTCACGGTATTGTGCCTTTTTCTTCTTTATAATTTCTGTAGTGCCTCTGGTAGGGATCTCAAAACACTTTTAGGAGTATCTTTGAATACTCGCAATTTAATTCCAATGTTGGTTATTTTCACTGTTGAGATGATATTTATCTGTGTGTGTTTTATGGTATTTATCTCTGTTGTGTGTTTTATGGTATTTATCTCTGTTGTGTGTACTTTATCTTTATTTTTTCATTTGTATTGTATTTAATTTTCATTGCCAAAAGCGTTGAAAGATTTACATAATCAAAGTGCTCCTAAGGTTTCAAACCTACCTACTTATCCATGTACCATAATTCTTTCTCCTCAGTTATATTCCCAAATCCACACTGGCAGCAGTAATCATATGCTGTATCATCTAATGATTACGAGATCTTGGCTCTCTCTGGAGGAGAAAGAAGAGCGACCTGGTACCTCTTATAGTCACCTTCTTGGCCTGCCTCTTGTGGGGACTCGAGTGGGGGATTCTGTTGGGCAACGGTGCCAATCTGTCAATGCTCCTGTATTCAGTTGCTACACCCACTGTCAACATGACAGTCGCCACATCCAATGTAAGTACCGTTCTATTGGCTAGTCATTCTGCAGGATTTGGGAAGAAAATTCACTGGATGTTAGAAAGAGGGATCTGCCAGAAAGTCACTATTTAACGTCGATTTTTTTTCTTTTGAGGTGGAGGAAACTATAATTAAATTGTCTCAAAAATCTGTTATAGCTTTTTTTTCTTTTCCGTAATTTTTTTAAAAGATGCATTCCTTATATCAAACTTTCGAGCGTTTGGTTAAAATGTTAATAATTCAACAAGAAAAAACCGAACATCAAATTACTATAATGTATTTATTTATTTTTTTATGGAATTGTTCAAATGCGTTTTCTGTTTTTTTTAATGGTTTAATACTTTTGTACAAATTACTCAGTAGCTTAACATATTTATAAATCTGTAATGACCAAAAAACACTGAATATCTGCCAGTAATTATACACCATAATACCTGAATTATAGTCATGGTAACCTGAAATAAGTGTTTTTTCTTGAGTCTTTTAGTCAGAAGTCGTAAAATATATTTTCTTTCACTCTTACTTCATGTTTACCTCAGAAGCATTGTAGATATGTTATGGCTACTGTATTTCTCATGGCTTCTGGTGTTCCAGCACCTCCCATAGATGATATGTTCTGGCTACTGTATTTCTCATGTCTTCTGGTGTTCCAGCACCTGCCATAGATGATATGTTCTGGTTACTGTATTTCTCATGGCTTCTGGTGTTCCAGCACCTCCCATAGATGATATGTTCTGGCTACTGTATTTCTCATGTCTTCTGGTGTTCCAGCACTTCCCATAGATGATATGTTCTGGCTACTGTATTTCTCATGGCTTCTGGTGTTCCAGCACCTCCCATAGATGATATGTTCTGGCTACTGTATTTCTCATGTCTTCTGGTGTTCCAGCACCTGCCATAGATGATATGTTCTGGTTACTGTATTTCTCATATCTTCTGGTGTTCCAGCATCTCTCACATCTCACTCATCTTTCTCTCCCAGAATGACAATAGAGGATATGTTCTGGCTATTGTATTTTTCATGGCTTCTGGTGTTCCAGCACCTCCCAAAGATGATATGTTCTGGCTACTGTATTTCTCATGGCTTCTGGTGTTCCAGCACCTCCCATAGATGATATGTTCTGGTTACTGTATTTCTCATGTCTTCTGGTGTTCCAGCATCTCCCACATCTCACTCATCTTTCTCTCTCAGAATGACAGTAGAGGATATGTTCTGGCAACTCCTTGCTACGGTCTTAGTTACCCCAGCACTTCACACATCCGTGGTTCCGTCAGGAAGGCTGGGCTCCGGCAGGCTGCTGGCTCTCTTCCTGTTGTTATTGACTGTTCCTGCATTGATACTGTTGACTACACATCAGCTAAGTTAAGTCTAACATCTTGAGTCTCATTTAAAAAAAATATTTCATATATATTAATTTTCTGTCACATTGTAACAACTTTAAGTATTATTTTATGTAATTACATTTATTAGAGATTATGCAGGTCACTGACAAATTACAGAAGATTACAATACTTCGAATAACACTATTGAAATTATCAGTGTTTGAACAGGTTACATATTCCATTATTCGAGAAAAAAATTACATTGAACCTGATAAGCCATTGGGGAGGCAGCTATTGTCTTCGTTTGAACATCATTTGCAAGAAATGCTATTGAAAACCAATTATTAATCTCTTCCTGATAGTTTGAATTTCTGTTAACATATATTTAATAAGCAGATTTGTTTAATTGACAAAAGACAACAAAGTAAAAATATTTTGGTAACTTTTTGTATTGGCATTTTGATAATCAGGGCATAAAGAGGATGATAGAGCAGTTCCAGCTGCGTGGGCAGAGTCTTGTGTTCTTGGGCATGAAGCCAGACATCATCCAGATGGTTCAAGCTCTTCACAAAGACATCAGGATTTGCTCCAGCTTTGATGTTTTGCCTGAGGCTCTGGCAGGTATGTGATGATGTTTTGCCTGAGGCTCTGGCAGGTATGTGATGATGTTTTGCCTGAGGCTCTGGCAGGTATGAGATGATGTTTTGCCTGAGGCTCTGGCAGGTATGTGATGATGTTTTGCCTGAGGCTCTGGCAGGTATGTGATGATGTTTTGCCTGAGGCTCTGGCAGGTATGTGATGATGTTTTGCCTGAGGGTCTGGCAGGTATGAGATGATGTTTTGCCTGAGGCTCTGGCAGGTATGTGATGATGTTTTACCTGAGGCTCTGGCAGTATGTGATGATGTTTTGCCTGAGGCTCTGACAGGTATGTGATGATCTTTGCCTGAGGCTCTGGCAGGTATGTGATGATGTTTTGTCTGAGGCTCTGGCAGGTATGTGATGATGTTTGCCTGAGGCTCTGGCAGGTATGTGATGATGTTTTGCATGAGGCTCTAGCAGTATGTGATGATGTTTTGCCTGAGACTCTGGCAGGTATGTGATGATGTTTTGCCTGAGGGTATGGCAGGTATGTGATCATGTTTTGCCTGAAGCTCTGTCAGGTATGTGATAATGTTTTGCCTGAGGCTCTGGCAGGTATGTGATGATGTTTTGCCTGAGGCTCTGGCAGGTATGTGATGTTTTGCCTGAGGCTCTGGCAGGTATGTGATGATGTTTTGCCTGAGGCTCTGGCAGGTATGTGATGATGTTTTGCCTGAGGCTCTGGCAGGTATGAGATGATGTTTTGCCTGAGGCTCTGGCAGGTATGTGATGTTTTGCCTGAGGCTCTGGCAGGTATGTGATGATGTTTTGCCTGAGGCTCTGGCAGGTATGTGATGATGTTTTGCCTGAGGTCTGGCAGGTATGAGATGATGTTTTGCCTGAGGCTCTGGCAGGTATGTGATGATGTTTTACCTGAGGCTCTGGCAGGTATGTGATGATGTTTTGCCTGAGGCTCTGACAGGTATGTGATGATCTTTTGCCTGAGGCTCTGGCAGGTATGTGATGATGTTTTACCTTAGGCTCTGACAGGTATGTGATGATCTTTTGCCTGAGGCTCTGGCAGGTATGTGATGATGTTTTACCTGAGGCTCTGACAGGTATGTGATGATGTTTTGCCTGAGGCTCTGGCAGGTATGTGATGTTTGCCTGAGGCTCTGGCAGGTATGTGATGATGTTTTGCCTGAGGCTCTGGCAGGTATGTGATGATGTTTTGCCTGAGGCTCTGGCAGGTATGAGATGATGTTTTGCCTGAGGCTCTGGCAGGTATGTGATGTTTTGCCTGAGGCTCTTGCAGGTATGTGATGATGTTTTGCCTGAGGCTCTGGCAGGTATGTGATGATGTTTTACCTGAGGCTCTGGCAGGTATGTGATGATCTTTGCCTGAGGCTCTGGCAGGTATGTGATGATTTTTTACCTGAGGCTCTGGCAGGTATGTGATGATGTTTTGCCTGAGGCTCTGGCAGGTATGTGATGATGTTTTACCTGAGGCTCTGGCAGGTATGTGATGATGTTTTACCTGAGGCTCTGGCAGGTATGTGATGATGTTTTGCCTGAGGCTCTGGCAGGTATGTGATGATGTTTTGCCTAAGGGTCTGGCAGGTATGAGATGATGTTTTGCCTGAGGCTCTGGCAGGTATGTGATGATGTTTTACCTGAGGCTCTGGCAGGTATGTGATGATGTTTTGCCTGAGGCTCTGACAAGTATGTGATGATCTTTTGCCTGAGGCTCTGGCAGGTATGTGATGATGTTTTACCTGAGGCTCTGACAGGTATGTGATGATCTTTTGCCTGAGGCTCTTGCAGGTATGTGATGATGTTTTGCCTGAGGCTCTGGCAGGTATGTGATGATGTTTTACCTGAGGCTCTGGCAGGTATGTGATGATGTTTACCTGAGGCTCTGGCAGGTATGTGATGATGTTTTACCTGAGGCTCTGGCAGGTATGTGATGATGTTTTGCCTGAGGCTCTGGCAGGTATGTGATGATGTTTTACCTGAGGCTCTGGCAGGTATGTGATGATGTTTTGCCTGAGGCTCTGACAGGTATGTGATGATCTTTTGCCAGAGGCTCTGGCAGGTATGTGGTGATGTTTTGCCTGAGGCTCTGGCAGGTATGTGATAATGTTTTGCCTGAGGCTCTGGCAGGTATGTGATGATGTTTTGCCTGAGGCTCTGGCAGGTATGTGATGATGTTTTGCCTGAGGCTCTGGCAGGTATGTGATGATGTTTTGCCTGAGGCTCTGGCAGGTATGAGATGATGTTTTGCCTGAGGCTCTGGCAGGTATGTGATGATGTTTTGCCTGAGGCTCTGGCAGGTATGTGATGATGTTTTGCCTGAGGCTCTGGCAGGTATGTGATGATGTTTTACCTGAGGCTCTGGCAGGTATGTGATGATCTTTTGCCTGAGGCTCTGGCAGGTATGTGATGATCTTTTGCCTGAGGCTCTGGCAGGTATGTGATGATGTTTTACCTGAGGCTCTGGCAGGTATGTGATCATGTTTTGCCTGAGGCTCTGGCAGGTATGTGATGATGTTTTACCTGAGGCTCTGGCAGGTATGTGATGATGTTTTACCTGAGGCTCTGGCAGGTATGTGATGATCTTTTGCCTGAGGTTCTGGCAGGTATGTGATGATGTTTTACCTGAGGAGAGAGGGACATAGAAGTCGAGAACCTCCAGTGAGACAATGGCTAACATTAAATTTATCTTAGATACATTAATGGTAAAACACTAAGAAAGCCTTTCACAATACAAGGACTAAGAAGCGGTGGTGTGGTTTCCATACCTTACATACATAGAAGACTCATTATATGAATAGTGAAGAATACCGACACATAGATGAGTAAGACAATTGTGCAATAGTTGGGTATTTGTTATTGTCAAAATCATTAAATATTCAACAATGCTGCACATGAGTCTTATGACAAAAGAATGAGAACAACAATATTTTTTCTATGGGTTGTTACCCAGGATAGTGACATAGACAATTTATTCCAGGGATACCTTTGTTTACACTGTTTCTTCCAGGACTGGACTATATCATGGATACAAAAACACAGGTACGCTGAAGTATAAGTCCAGTGGAGGTCAAAGGAGAGGTAAGACGCGAGGTCAGGGGTGTGAGGGAGAGCTAAAACAGTGGTCACGGTATGTGCCAACATGAAGGATGTGGGTAACCGGGAGGGGTCAGGTTTAGGGTAATCGTCAACACTATATGTGATGGGTCTTGCCAGCACCTAAGTAGTGTAGCTTATTTCAGTTGGGGTCCTTTCAATCCTGCTCTAAGATGCTAGCCACAACAGCCTGATTAATTCTAGCTGCCTATTGACTGCTAGGTGAACAGGTACAGCAGTTGTAAGTTTCCCATAAGTCTGGCTTCACCTGGGAATCGAACCTGGGTTCATTCTGTTGACATGGTCGCTCCACACAACAACAAACTATAAAAATATGAGTTTTTATGACAGGCTAAAACTCTGACAATGCTCACGTAGCCTAATACCAGGTAGAAAACTAATACAAATTCTTCATGCTGGGGTAAAATAATAGAATGGCCAAATCCAAAAAGTGGGAGTTAGTACTACTAAAAATGAAAATTAAGAAGAAAAAAACTATTTTAAATTATACAACGAAAATTAATCTATGAGCTTAGTGGTTTATTACATACAAAGAAATACAAATATGCACATATATAAACTAGCAAGCAGCATCGAGTTAACACCATGAAGCTTTCTTTATTTTCAGGACGTAACAAATACGGCTCTTTTAGGTACATACATATGTTCCTATTTCTTCTAATAGGAACATATGGATGTAATTATATTAGGAACATATGTATGTTCTTTGGATAATGAATAAGGTTTCTTTTTGTACGTAAATGTTATTAATAATTATATATTTTTTTCAATTCAGTGTACAGAGCTCAGTTTTGTATTCAAAGAAGTGCTTCTGCATTAATATTTCTTAAAAATACCTCTGAGCTACTGTTCCATATTGTTTGGCAACCATCAGAATTTGTTAATAATTAATGAGCACTTGTTTCAGGTGTTGAGGCCGAGACTGGGATGGAAACCGTGGAATGCGCAAGCCGCCGTGAAGGAGAGAATATACTTATTCCTGCCATGACGTCCACACCTTCACCTGACACCAGTGATGCAGCCGACCCGCTGCTGACCCATAAAGTTTTCCACGACCAGAAGTAGCACAGCTTTACTACTGTTTTGGACGGAAATATTAACTCTCTTCAAGTCAGAGAAAACGTTGAAACAGACCAACTAGTGTGTCTTAAATCTCTTAACGCAAGAAGTCATTGGGCATGTATGTTCCTTGTATCTTCAGGAGCATGTGTTGGGGTCCCAATTCCAGCTCAAAGAGGGACATTCAGTTTATCGCAGAGGTGGTCCTAGCTCTGAGTACTTGAGACTGCTGAGAGGCCAACACCAGAATTTCATCGGCGCACTATGCACTAATGAGTAATTAGGTACGAGAGAAATAAAAACAATTTGATACATTCATATCACTGCACTACCGTTTTGAATATCAGCCTCCACAAGCAGTTAATATAGTAATGAAACCACAAAACAAGTGATACTCAATCATATACGAAACTGCGGCCATCAAGGATTAGATCCTCATGTTTCATGTTTTCTTTACTATATAAACTGCTTGTGGAGGCTGGTATTCAAAACGGGAGGTGGTTGAAATTAGCCCTGAGCTTAGTGTCCTCGGATCATGAACAACACCTAGCTCTGCTGGGTGCATGATCTTTGTAAGATCGCTGGTTGATTTGTTAAGGCGATGTGAACATTGTTCTGTCTCTTGAGACGGGAGAATGCGTCGCAGGATATAATCCCGGCTGGTCACAGTGTGGTAAATGATACACACACACACACACACACACATATATATATAAATATATATATATATATATATATATATATATATATATATATATATATATATATATATATATATATATATATATATATATATATATATATATATATATATATATATATATATATATATATTAACACATCGGCCGTAAACTTTCATCATCATTCACTCCATCACTGTCTTGCCAGAGGTGTACTTTACACTACAGTTATAAAACTGCAACATTAACACTCCTCCTTCAGAGTGCAGACACTGTACTTCCCATCTCCAGGACTCAAATCCGGCCTGTTGGTTTCCCTTAAACCCTTCATAAATGTTACCTTGCTCACACTCCAACAGCACGTCAAGTTCTAAAACCATTTTTCTCTATTCGCTCCTATCTAACATGCTCACGCACGCTTGCTGGAAGTTCAAGCCCCTCGCACACAAAACCTCCTTTACCCCCTCCCTCCAACCTTTCTTAGGCCGACCCCTACCCCGCCTTCCCTCCACTACAGATTTATACACTCTCGAAGTCATTATATTTCCTTCCATCCTTTCTACATGTCCGAACCACCTCAACAACCCCTCCTCACCCCTCTGGATAATAGTTTTGGTAATCCCGCACCTCCTCCTAATTTTCAAACTACGAATTCTCTGCATTATATTCACACCACACATTGCCCTCAGACATGACATCTCCACTGCCTCCAGCCTTTTCCTTGTTGCAACATTCACCACCCATGTCTCACACCCATATAAGAGCATTGGTATAGCTATACTCAAATACATCAAAGTTACGCGCACTTGCAACTAATCTTAACTCGTCAATCTTATTCCTAGCACTACGACTATTTGTATAATATAAATTTAGAGACGCTCCTTTCTCTTTTCCCTTCCTGCTCATTTCTGTTTTCCCACTATAACTATTACTTTCCTTGTCACCTAGTGCCACTGGCTTACCAATACCAAACTTATTCTGCCTATTACTGGTTTCCCTAAAACTCACAATATTACTACACTGGGACTTCAACGTTTTCCCCAAAAAACACGTACCACTAACTATTTCTAGTTTAATGCCCTAACAGCTCCCTCCACTGCATTGGTCACTGCCCCCACCACCCCAGACCTAGATAAGTGAACCCCATCCTTGGCATACATGTCATTTCTGCCATAGAAGAGGTCCCAGTTGTCAATGAATGTTACTGCATTTTTCTTACAGTGTTTGTCTAGCCAGCAATTGACACCTATTGCCCTGGACAACCATTCATTTCCAACTCCTCTCCTTGGGAAAATACCACATATGACAGGGTTCCCTCCCTTCTCCCTAATTATGTCTATTGCTCCCATTACCTCTCATGATGTCGTCCAGAGGGCTAACAATATCCTTCATTCAAGCCTCTGGATAACACTCCCTCTTCCTCCTATTCCTATCCTTAAGACAAAAGGCTCTATCCATAAACTTAATCTGACTGTCCCCAACTAAAATAATGTTCTTAACTAGACTGTGCATGACGTTCTCGGCGGTATTAGTAGAGATGGTCTTCGCTGGGATGTCATCACTGGCTGTGCATGACGTTCTCGGCGGTATTAGTAGAGATGGTCTTCGCTGGGATGTCATCACTGGCTGTGCATGACGTTCTCGGCGGTATTAGTAGAGATAGTCTTCGCTGGGATGTCATCACTGGCTGGCTTCACTGCGTCGTTATCAATTGTCTTTGTTGGAAGATCATGGGTGGTCGATTCACATTCGTCTGATAACAAGGAAAAAGAGTTGCTGGCTCTCACAGCAGTCTCCTGGACCTTCTTCATCTTCAGCTTTGTCCCTTCAGATCCGACTAGAATCCATTCATTGGTCCGATCCTCGGCGACATTGTTCCAGGGATAATCCTTGTACATACCTTCCAGTCGTTGAATTTCTCTTCATACTTCCGTTAATTCTTCCTTAAGCTGAAGGTATAGCTGCTCGTAGTCAAGAGAAGCCATCATCACAATCTCATGATGGTAAGATTGCTGGTGTCTTTATTCTGGTATGTCTTGCTACTTCTACTTGCACTTAGGTCACACTACACTTGCATGTACAAGCATATATATATATACACACACCCTCTGGGGTTTCTTCTATTTTCTTACTTGTTCTTGTTCTTGTTTATTTCATATTATCTCCATGGGGAAGTGGAACAGAATTCTCCTGTATACATTACTAAAGTTAAAATGAGAAACTTTTGTTATTCTTTTTGGACCACCATGCCTTGGTGGGATACGGCTGGTTTGTTGAAATAAATAAATAAATAAATAAATAAATATATATATATATATATATATATATATATATATATATATATATATATATATATATATATATATATATATATATATATATATATATATATATATATATATATATATGCAAACAATCGCAGACAGGCGATCTTAACTATGCAAGACAAGCTACCAGGGGTGGAAATCTTTAGCTCAAGTACTTTCTCACTTCTCAGTGCATCATCAGGAGCTATGCAATGTTGTAAGGCAGCAACCGAAGCAGTGTAAGTTCTCTCAGAGTAGCGCAGTGCGGGTCTGTCGCAGGCTACAGCTTCTCTCAGAATGTGGAGCCAACGGTCAGTGCCACCTGCTCACTGTGGTCGTGAGCAGGTGTGCTGGCAAGTGTCCCTGGTGTACAGTGGACACAACCTTTAGTTTCAAAATGGTGGCAACATACCAGAGGCGATAAACACTGTGTGTATTGAGGTGCTGGTTGGAGCTATCTACCCATCTAATGCAGACATATTATTGCCTGCAATTCTTCGAGATGCTTATGGAATGCCCACGTAGGATTTATATGGCATATCACTAAATGGAGCTACTAGGGTATTTGTGAAATTTGTGACCAGTGGAGCATACGAACGAGTGGTTGATGCTTACCAGGAAAAGCGAATGGTCGTTTCTGAAGGCTTGGAGGTGAGGTTACGGGATGTTTCGGCAACATATACTTGAATAAAAATACGTAATTTACCTTTTGAGGCTGATGCAGTTGATGTGAAGAGGGCCTTTCAGGCATATGAAGTGATACATGCCGCTAACGTCGGGAGGTGGGCCCAGGGGGCCTATGCTGGAATGCCGGAAGGGTCGTTCAGTCTCAAGATGACATTGAGGAGACCAATACCATCGTATGTTCTCATGGAAAAATAAACACATAAGCAGTATAATGTGATCCTTTATTGACAACGTTTCGCCCATGCAGTGAGCTTTATCGAGTCACAGACAGATCTGTCTGTGACTCGATAAAGCCACTGCGTGGGCGAAACGTTGTCAATAAGGATCACATTATACTGCTTATGTGTTTATTTTTCCATTGTGTCGGTATTTTATACCATTTATTTCCATCGTATGTTCTCATGTCGGACTTCCGTACACAAGTCTATGTTACGTACGTTGGGCAGGTGTGAACGTATAGGCTATGTGGGCAGCCAGGACATATGGCTATGGCATGTGACCGACGGGGACCACCCACCCAGCGTCAACATGGTGCCGTGATGCAGGAACGAGGGGAGATGGCATTGATGAATGAGGATGTACACCAACAGGAACCGGCGTCTAAGAGTGAGCAGATTAGTACTGGCAAGTGGAGTGACATCTTGGAGGAAGAAGCAGTGGTGGTAGTATCTCTACCACCGGTGACGCAGCCGGATGAGGACCATGGCTTCCTAGATCGTGAGGTGCAGGGGGTGGATGATGTATTGGTTAACTTATCAGGACCTCTCTTGGATGATTTGCAGAGGTTGCTTGATAGCCCGGCGCCGGTGGCGGCCAACTATGTGGAGGGTAACTTCCCGGAGTTGGTGGCAAGGCCGGGTGAAGTGCTGAATGGGCGTGTAAGTAAGGAGGCAGGTGATGGTATGGATGATCAGGTGCAGGTGTGTGTGTGGTTGAGGCAGAGGTACATAGGGGCGTGTCGGATTTGAGTGGTGAGGAATCAGGCGAGGTCATGGAGGTAGCGGAGGAGTCCCGCAAGAGATCCAATGGATCAGTGGAGGATGACATGTTGATGCCAGGTCAGAGGACCGGCAAGAAAGTATGGGGGGATGTGGCTAAGGGTGGGAAGGGCGGGGTTTAGGGTAAAGTCATGGCCGGAGAGGGAGGGGGTTATGGTGGGGGAGGACTAGTGATGAAGCTAGGTGAAGCATCGTTGGAAGCCTCCAATGAAATCTTCAAGTGTCTCTGTATGAATGTTAATGGCCTTCGGGCAGAGGTTAAAAGGTTATGGGTGGAAGCAACTTTAAGGAGAGAGGGGATTGATTATTCATCTTACAGGAACACAATTTTAAGTGTGGTAGGGAATTGTTGCTAGGGGTTATAATTTATACACGGGGAGTACAGTGAATCTCAAGGGTGGGGTGTTGGTGGGCATTAGGGAGAACAGCCCTTTTT
>WNWK01035627.1:0-19649 GCA_009830355.1 Cherax destructor | reverse complement strand
CCTAGTAGGGCCACAGCATAACTCTCCACTCTCTTCACAATCATCCACAAACACCAGCACCCACAATTTAAGGTAAATACTATTATTTCTGTTACATTTGTAGTCTTAAGCAGTAAAAACAACATAATACATCACGATAATGAACTACAATTACATATTCACTTTTATTTTTGTAAGATCTGTTGGTCTAAAAAAAACTTGTTTGGCTTTTTGGGGACTCCCAGGAACGTAACCCTATTTTTCCCATAAGTTCTGTTAATTATTTAACACAAAATTATCTAACACAATTTTTTCAGGAACGTAACTATCGTGCTAAATGACGATCTACTGTACTTTTACAACACATGGCTTATGAAGGAAAGATTCTTATTCCATTTCCCATGGATATAAAAGGAAAATAATAAGAACTAGAACTATTAAGAAAAAGCCAAAGAATACTCAGATGAATGTGTGTACACAAACGTATACATACATGTGTAGTGTGACCTAATTCTATGTAAAAGTAGCAAGATATACCTGTTATCTTGTGTGTTTATGAGACAAATAAGACACCAGCACTCTTTCTTTCAACACGTCGGCCATTTCCCACTGAAGCGGGTGGCCCAAAAGGAAAAACGAAAGTTTCTCCTTTTACATTTAGTAATATATACAGGAGAAGGGGTTACTAGCCCCTCGCTCCCGGCATTTTAGTCCCCTCTACGACACGCATGGCTTATGGAGGAAGAATTCTGTTCCACTTCCCATGGAGATAAGAGGAAATAAGAACAAGAACTAGTAAGAAAACCCAGAGGGTGTGTGTATATATTTATATATATATGCTTGTACATGAATGTGTAGTGTGACCTAAGTGTAAGTAGAAGTAACAAGACATACCTGAAATCTTGCATGTTTATGAGACAGAAAAAAGACACCAGCACTCTTACCATTATGTAAAACAAATACAGGTTTCTGTCTTAGTCATTTTACAGGACAGTAGTACCTTCCTGGGTGGTTGCCGTCTACCAACCTACTAAAGTAGCTGGAACTGATGGGATCGTGATAGAAATGTTAAAAGCAGGGAGGGATATAGTTTTGGAATGGTTGGTACTTTTGTTCAATAAATGTATGAGAGGGGAAGGTACCTAGGGATTGACAGTGAGCATATACCTACCTGGAGTATTCCTGGAGAGGGTTTCAGGGATCAGCACCCCAGCGGCCTGGTCTGTGACCAGTTCTCGTGATGAATCAGAGCCTGATCAACCAGGCTGTTACTGTTGGCTGCACGTAAACCGACATACAAACCACAGCCCAGCTGGTCAGGTACTGACTTTAGGTGCCTGTCCAGCACCTTCTTGAAGTCACCCAGGAGTCTATTTGTAATCCCTCTTATGTATGCTGGAAGGCAGTCTTGGATCCCCGACACTTATTGTGTTGTCTCTTAGTGTACTCATGACACCCCTGCTTTTCATTAGGGGGGATGTTGCATCTCCTCAGTCTTATGCTTTCGTAGGGAGTGATTTTCGTGTGCAAATTTGGGACTAGTCCCTCTAGGATTTTCCAGATGTATATTATCATGTATCTCTGTTTTCGTGTATTTCAGTTTTCGTGTAGTTTTTTCGTGGAAAATTGCCCTCCATTTTCGTGTGTTCCCTCCGTTTTCGTGCTCGGTCCGGAACCTGTCCACCAGTGCCACGCACATACAAAGGCCGTAGGCCCGCCACCCACGCACCTCCCACGCACATTGCCACCCAGTCTAGCATTGTTTACGCTTAAGTGAACATCACCCCAGGAGTTTATACAAAATATTTATTAACAATTCATTGTTTTTGGGCCTTGATTATTGTGTGTGACTACTAAATAAGCTACCATGGGGCCAAAGAAAGCTCCTAGTGCCACTTCTTTGGTAAAGAAAGTGAGGAACACCGTAGAACTGAAGAAAGAAATAATAGAAAAATATGATAGTGGTGTATGTATTGCCGAGCTCGCCAGGATATACAAGAAAGCCCCAACAACCATCGGTTCCATTGTGTATAAGAGAAAGCAATCACTGAAGCTAATGTTGCAAAGGGGTGAATACAATAACCAAACAGAGATCACAAACAATAGAAAATATGGAGAAATTGTTGTTGCTGTGGATAAACCAAAAACTGCTAGCGGGTGATAGTATTGTGCAATCCATCATACGTGAAAAAACAAGGCAGTTGCATGCCGATCTTGTCAAGAAAATGCCTGGAACCAGTGATGTTGATGTTGATGAATTTAAGGCCAGCAAAGGCTGGTTCGAAAAATTTAAGAGGCGAACTGGCATACACAGTGTTGTAAGGCATGGTGAGGGTGCCAGTTCAGATAAAGATGGGGCTGAAAAATTTGTGCGCGACTTTAAAAAATATGTAGAGGCTGAAAATTTCAAACCCCAACAAGTGTTTAATTGTGACGAAACAGGCCTCTTTTGGAAGAAAATGCCAAGGAGGACCTACATCACGCAGGAGGAAAAGGCAATGCGAGGACACAAGCCTATGAAAGACAGGCTAACTCTAATGTTGTGTGGTAACGCTAGTGGGGATTTCAAAGTGAAGCCTTTACTCGTGTATCACTCTGAAAATCCCAGAGTGTTCAGGGACTACAGTGTTGACAAGAGTAAATTGTGTGTGTTTTGGAAGTCTAATGCTAAGGCATGGGTTACTAGGGAAATTTTCCTGGAATGGTTTAATAAAGTGTTTGGCCCCAGTGTGAAGAAATATTTATTGGAGAATAAATTGCCACTTAAGTGCCTCCTGGTAATGGACAATGCTCCTGGTCATCCTCAAGACTTGGACGACCAAATGTCTAAGGATTTCAGATTTGTAAAAGTGAAGTTCTTGCCTCCTAACACCACCCTCTCCTCCAGCCCATGGACCAGCAGGTCATTTCAAACTTCAAAAACTGTACACCAAAGCAATGTTTCAAAGGTGTTTTGATGTGACCAATGACACTAAATTGACCCTAAAAGAGTTCTGGAAGGGTCACTTCGATATCTTCCATTGCATAGGCCTTATAGATAAAGCTTGGCAGGGAGTGACCTCCAGGACGATGAACTCTGCTTGGAGAAAGTTGTGGCCAGATTGTGTCCCAGATAGAGATTTTGAAGGGTTTGAAGCTAACCCTGAGGAGCCTATGGAAGTTGTGGAAAATATTGTGGAATTGGGGACTTCCATGGGGTTGGATGTGAATGGAGAGGATGTGGAAGAGTTGGTGGAGGACCACAATGAAGATCTAACCACTGAAGAGCTGCAAGAGCTTGAGCTGCAACAACAACAAAACAGATCTGAGGAAATTGCTTCAGTGGAGGAAGAGAGATGTAAGGTGCCTTCTTCAGAGATTAAGGAGATTTGTGCAATGTGGAGTAGGGTGCAATCATTTGTGGAGGAACATCACCCTGACAAAGATGTTGCAATCCGTGCTGGCTACTTTTACAATGACAATTCCATGTCCCATTTTAGGGACATTTTAAAGAGCCGCCAGACACAGAGCTCTCTGGAGAGATATTTAGTGCCACAGGTGTGCAGTGACTCTCAAGCTGGTCCTAGTGGGATTAAAAGACAAAGAAGGGAAGTGACCCCAGATGAGGACTTGGTACCTAGAGTCCTTATGGAGGGGGATTCCCCTTCCAAAAATTAGGGACTCTACCCTCTCCCCTCCTATCTCTCTTCCATCCAGCAACATCAGTCTTCAGTAAGGGTAAGTGCCACATTCATTTCATTCATTTGTGCATGTAAATCTATCTTTAAGGCCCCCCAAAAAAAAAATTTCGAAACTTCTGGGTTTCTGGAACGGATTAATTGAATTTCCATTATTTCTTATGGGGAAAATGGTTTCAGTTTTCGTGTGTTTCAGTTTTAGTGCCTCCCTCTGGAATGGATTAAACACGAAAACCGAGGGACGTACTGGAGTGCGATAAAATTAATGAATTCAGAGACTACTCATTCAGAAATGTTCAAGATATGTCAAAGTATTTTATCCACAGTGGTATATTACAGACCATTCTGGAAAAATACCCTGACTTTGCTCCCTGTAAATAAAGCATTGACACGTGTGTGTGTGTGTGTGTGTGTGTGTGTGTGTGTATGTACATGTGTGTATGTGTATGTGTTTATGTATATACATGTATGCGTGTGTATGTGTATATGTATATGTGTGTGTGTGTGACCCAACAATTAAAATTTGCACCAATAACTCATTACAGTTGTGGCTGGGTGTAGACTAATAGATTGCTCATTGCTTTATAATTTGTTCATGAGTGCAACCATGTACAGACGTAAGTAAATTTACTTACATGATTCATTACCTTGTAACTAGTGAATTAATTACCATTGTACCTTGTTCAGCTATCAAAACTTTGGGGCCCAGTCTCTGGACCCTATATATACCTCTGTAATCTGCAAATACCTTTGTAACTTGTCATGATTGTGACCATCTGAGTTCATTACCTTTGTAACTTGCTCAGCTATCAAACTTTGAGGTCCAGTCCCTGGACCCATTATGTACCTCTGTAATCTTTTGACTACCGCCCACAGGATGGGTATGGGGTGCATAATAAAGATATCAAACTAACACTGTACAGTGGTCCCTCGGTTTTCGTGCATCTCCAAACTCGAACATTTATGTAAGTGTATTTTCGTAAGTGTTGTTGCAAGTGTATTTTTGGGGGGTCTGAAATAGACTAACCTACGTGACATTATTTCTTAAGGAAGTAAATTCGTTCAGTAATGGCACTTGAGCAGCATTCTGGAACAAATTTTCGGCGAAAACCGAGGTGCTTTATCGTACTTATACATGTCGTGAAAGTTTTCTGTACATTCTCCAGGTCTGCAATTTTGCCTTCTTTGAAAGGGGCCGTTAGTGTGTTGCATTATTCCAGCCTAGAGAGAACAAGCGATTTGAAGAGAATCATCATGGGCTTGGCATCCTTTATTTATTTATTTATTTATTTACTTCAAGTATATGTACATGGTATACAGTCCTAGCTGACATCAGTGACATACTACTATATAGAAAGTCCCTTGTTATGCTGAGCATTTCGGGCAGATTAGGTCAGTGTCCTAGGATGCGACTCACACCAGTGGACTAACACCCAGGTACCCATTTTACTGATGGGGAACATAGACAACAGGTGTAAAGAAACACGCCCAATGTTTCTGCCCTGGCTGGGAATCGAACCCAGGCCCCAGTTTTGAAGGTTCTCATTATCTATCCTAGCATTTTCCTAGCAGGTGTGTATAGTTCCTTTATATAAAGGGAATGGGAACAAAAGAGATTATAAAAATTATAGGGGAATAAGTTTACTGAGTTCTCCATGGGGAAGTGGAACAGAATTCTTCCTCCTTACGCCATGCGTATTGTAAGAGGCAACTAAAATGCCAGGAGCAATGGGCTAGTAACCCCTTCTGTATATATTACTAAATTTAAAAGGAGAAACTTTTGTTTTTCCTTTTGAGCCACCCTTCCTCACTGGGATTCATCCAGTTTGTTGAAAGAAGTAGTAGTTGACTGAGTATACCAGGTAAAGAATATGGTAGGGTTATTATTGGAAGAATTAAAGGTAAGACAGAGAACAGGTTTGCAGATGAACAAGAACTCTTTAGAATGGGTAGGGGATGTGTAGATCAAGTGTTATGGATTTAGAAAAGGCATATACAGTAGATAAGGGAACTTTGTGGCAGATGTTGCAAGTGTATGGCATAGTTAGTAAGTTACTAAATGCTGTAAAGAGTTTTTAATGAGAATAGTGAGGCTCAGGTTAGGGTGTGTGGGAGAGAGGGAGATTACTCTCCTGTAAAAGTAGGCCTTAGATAGGGATGTGTAATGTCACCATGGTTTAACATATTCATAGATAGGGTGTTGGGGAGAGGGATGGGCTTAAATTATGGGGAATCAAATACGAAATAGGAGTTGACACAGTTACTTTTTGCTGATGAAACTGTGCTTTTGGGAGATTCTAAAGAGAAGTTGTAAAGATTAGTTAACAAGTTTGGGAGGGTGTGTAAAGGTAGAAAGTTGAAAGTGAACATATATAAGAGTAAGGCGATGAGGGTATCAAACGAGTTAGGAAAAGAAAAATTGGATATCACATTGGAGAGAGGGAGTATGGAAGAAGTGAATGTGTTCAGATATTTAGAAGTAGATTTGTCAGCTCATGGGTTTATGCAGAACGAGGTTAACGATAGAACTGATGAAGGGAAAAAAGGTGAGTGGTGCATTGAGGTATCTGTGGAGACAAAAAATGTTATCCATGGAGGCAAAGAAAAAAATCTATGAGAGTATAGTGAAGCATGGGTTGTAAATGCTGCATCAAGGAGGCTGGAGGCAGTAGAGATGTCATGTCTAAGGGCAATGTGTGGGGTAAATATTATGCAAAGAATTCATAGTGTGGAAATAAGGTATGGAGTTACTAAAAGTATTAGTCAGAGGGCTGAGGATGGGGTGTTGAGGTGGTTTGGTCATTTAGAGAGGACAGAGCAAAAAAGGATGGCTTGGAGGGTGTATAAATCTGTAGTGGGGGGATTAGGGGTAGGGGTCATCCTAGAAAGGGATGGAGGGAGGGGGTAAAAGAGGTTTTGTGTGCAAGGAGCTTGAACATGCAGCAGGCATGTGTGAGCATGCTAGATAGGATTGAATGGAGACAAGTGGTTTTTGTGACCTGACCAGCTGTTTGAGTATGAGCAGGGTAATATTTTATGAAGGGATTCAGGAAAACAGGTTAGCCAGACTTGAGTCCTGGAGGCAGTGCTGGATTTAGGTGGTGGGGAGCCTGGGGCCCAGTTTTGTGGGGCCCCTTGCATTAAAAAGGTCTAACTCTAATAGAAGACTTTTAAGTTTCACCTTTGAAAACTTTTGCCATTCTCAATATGTATACGTACCATCCTCTTAACCCTTTGGGGGTCGATAGGCCTTCTCAGGAAAGTGTTCCTGGGGTCGAAAATTTTTTGGAAAAAAAAAAAAAAAAAAATTCTTATGAAATGATAGAGAATCTTTTTCATAATGCCACCAAAATTATGAAATTTGATCGAAAACTAACGAAATTATGCTTTCACAAAGTTATCGGTATCTATGACACTGACGCATCGGCAATTTCACCCACTTCGAGCCCTATTTTTGACAAATTCCAATCTTTCACTCTCCTAAAATTATAGCTATTTCGCTAGAACTCCATTTCTTCTATCGAATGAGTAGAAGAAACTGCCTATTTGCCAATTTCATCTACCCAAAATAGTGGTCAGAAAATGGCAATTTTCCAATTTCACACAAATTTCAAACGATGCCATTTTCAAAATAGGGTCCAGAGTAAACAAGGCAGACATTCCTGGCACTAAAATAACATGTTCTCTGTTCATTAGCCACGTCTCCAGGCCCCTGTTCCATTACTTTTGCTTTCCATTTTGAATTTTTATTCTCACAAAAATAGAAGATTTACTGTTATGTATACAACTTGTGCATGAATATAAGACTCGCCATTTGATGTGTATTGGACGCATGGTGTGATTTGATTACTCTTGAACATCGTCAAAAATCGAACATTTTCGCTACTTTGAGCTCAATTTCAAGGTACTTGTCATTGTCATACCAATCAAAATCATCTCTATTTCCGTAATATATCTTCCATTCTATCAAATGAGACAAAGAAAACGAGAATACATCAATAAATACCATACGAAAATCGACTGCAAAGTCGCTGTTTTATTCGAAAAAAACGGTCAGAGTTTTTTTTCTCTCATTATGCAGTGTGTACTGCAGGATTTTTTTTATACTGCGCACACTGACCACACAGACCCATTCTTTCATATGTATGCCTACCAGACGTTTTCTGCTTAAATTGAGGCCGCTAGAATTTGGGCGTACTAGTACGGCACCAACCCCTGCTCGTAAAACGTACTAGTACGGCACCGACCCCGAAAGGGTTAAGATGAAGAAATGAAACAATAAATTGGATTTATAGTGTATTTTATCACCCTTTTGGTTCATTTGCAAGTGTAACTCAAAAGTAAACTACAGACTTATGAGGAGTTATCTTCAGTCAGATAAAATATTATAAGCCAGGTACATTCCGTGTTTTTCTGATGGAAAAGTCTCTGATGACTCCATCAAAATCCAACGAGCACAGGATGTCAGATTCTATGCTCATGACTGTCATGTTCACAAGCTGCCCTTTCTTCATGCTTGTTCATAGCCGGTTCTCAATAAGTTTAAGTTTTGAAAAGGAACTTTCTGCACTGCAATTGCTTACCATCACTACATGGTACAGTCTCATTGCAACTTCACCATTTGGGAAAATGTCAATCACATGTTTTTCGTGAATGAGCTTGTAAAGAAATAATTCTGTGCTCATGTTGTTGGGCTCTTAGTTCATATGAATCCTTGAAAAAGAAGAAAATTGAATCACTTCATCTGGAAAGGAATTTTCTATGTCTTTGGGATAACTCGATCAATTGGCCGAAGCAGCTGAACCGAGCTGACATCAGCTCATATGCATGCAAATGTTGATCAAGTGAAGCTACGAAATGATCAATGACAGAAACGAAATTCTCTACTCTAAGTCCAATGGACTTAAACAAATTTTGCGGGATCGCTTTCACAATTGAGTGCAGTCTGCAGAACCTGACAGTTGTTGACCTTGCCTCTCATAACTGTTAAAACATTCATGTTTAGACCGCACAAAGTCTTTCAGACTAGCCAGTGAAGCAACTGCAACATTAAGATCTAGTTTTTGTTTTGCAGCACTCGATTTGTTGCATTCACTCTTGGAAGAATGTCATTCTAGAAAACAGTATAAATTCCTGTTTCAAGAAGACAGATCTTTGCTGACATTCCATGTACTTCGCAGCGTACACAGGCCCTTTCATCAACGTCATTTGTGATGTTTTCCAATGCATTGATGATTTTGTTGTAACCAAATTTCAGGGCTTTGACTGCATCGGCCCGGCAAGACCAATGCATTGTTGTAACCCGTTTCAGAGTCAAGGAAATATATGCACTTTCCAGAGCATCGTTTAGAATTTTTTGCCGATGTGAAATCGAAAAAAACTCATACAACTTCTGAAGGAAATCAAAGTAATGGATTGTTCCAGTACAATATTCGGCTGCATTTTTCCCAACTAAGTTCAGCAAATGAGCTGTGCAAGGAACCCATTATGCATGCCTGTTCTCTTGCAGCACTTTGGCCCATGCACCATTGTACATGCCGCTCAATGAACTGGCATTGTCGTAGGTCTGACCATTACCTGGAGTTTACCTGGAGAGCGTTCCGGAGGTCAACACCCCCACGGCACGGTCTGTGACCAGACCTCATGGTGAATCAGAGCCTTATCAACCAGGCTGTTACTGCTGGCCGCACGCAGGCCGACGTACGAACCTTGGCAGTTACTGATGTTTATTTCATGTAATTGGAGGAA
This sequence comes from Cherax destructor, assembly GCA_009830355.1. Lineage (NCBI taxonomy): Eukaryota > Metazoa > Arthropoda > Malacostraca > Decapoda > Parastacidae > Cherax > Cherax destructor. Next base: position 10,245 of record WNWK01035627.1, on the reverse strand, counting down.
CTGCAGCATGGCATCGAACATGTCCTGCGCTTTGTTGCTCTTGTTCGGCATGAATGTAACAAATCTTTCAACAGGCTCATTATTCTCTATGTAATGCAATACAAGTGCAAGCTGATCGACATGGCTTTCGTCAGGCGTTAAGTTGAGGAAATTGAATAGCACAGTGGTACCCCGAGTTTCAGCCACCTCCCAACTCGAACAATTATGTAAGTGTATTATTGTAAGTGCTTTTGTAAGTGTATTTTTGGGGGTCTGAAACGGACTAATCTAATTTACATTATTCCTTATGGGAACAAATTCGTTCAGTAACAGCACTTGAACAGCCTTCTGGATTGAAATATGGCTGAAACTCGGGGTATCACTGTACAGTGGACCCTCGGTTTTCGTGCACCTCCAAACTCAAACAATTATGTAAGTGTATTTTCGTAAGTGCTTTTGTAATTGTACTTTTGGGGGGTCTGAAATGACTAATCTAATTTACATTTATCCTAATGGGAACAAATTCGTTTGGTAACGGCACTCAAACAGCATTCTGGAAAGAATTTTTAACGAAAATCGAGGGTCCACTGTACTTGCATTTTTTTACCTGTTGGATTATTTCGTTCAAAACTTGCTTTCCCATCGTATCTTACTATCGATGACAGATAGCTGGTGTGTCCAGAGCCAAGCTCGGAATGCTTCTCAATATGCTGTGATGAAAGGTTGTCGTATTGCGAAACAAGCTTGATAATCCTCAGATAGTTTCCGTTGCGAGGCGCTCCAATCAACTTGTCTCCCCTGTCTCGCTAGTCACGTTCAGCAATGACAAACTTGATAATGCTGACTAAACGCTTCAATATTGACCGCCAATAACGTTCTCGTTGCTCAGTCTGCCGTACCATTTCATCATCAATCCATGTAGATACATTTGATCTAGCATGACATGCAATGGTTGAGTCAAGATGTTCCTTCAACCGCTCGTGTTGCTTCAAACGATCGTTTGCATTTTTCCAGTCAGAAAAACCACTGTTAACAAGCAATGATTGGTGTTTTCATGCATCGGGGCACATTAGCTTGCAGTGGTAGCAGTACAAACAGCTACTTGAAGGAGAGAAACATGACCATTCCCTATTTACGACCTCACCATTGTGATTCTGATGACTGAATAGCCCAACTGTACAAATTCGTGGAGTCTTTCCATTTTCCCAAGATATTTGCTTGGAGAACTGAGAAAAAGTCTGTGGATCACAATTTTTAATAACTGATGCACCATTTTTCACAAAGTGTTCTCTCCTCAAATCTGAAACAACAGTAGGCCACAACCCAATGTCATTTTCAATTTGTGCTGGCACCTCGTAAATTCCATGATGTTGCTCATCTTCACAATTTTCTTTCTGGTGTACTTTGTCACGCCCAACGTGATCTTGTTGCTTCTGGATTTCTTCAAGTTCCGCCTGTTGAACTGGTTTCATGTAGTTTTTCCTGATCATCCTGCTCATGGCGCTCCTCTCGATGATCGCCAGCTTCACGTTGGAGTAAATTATCATCTAGCTGATCAGATGTCTCTGTTCTAATACAATGCTGTGGAGTCCTTAGAAATACTGAAGATGTCTCTCCAGGTGTTTGCTGTGCATGTGTAGTCATCAAGTAACTAATTTTTCGCGTTTTAGATGCCAATATCATTGATTTCTGAGCAACTTCCTTAGTCTTTCTTTTAGTTGCTTCACTGGGATATGTTCTGACTCGATTTTTATGTCTATCTTTAGAATGGTTATCCATTTTTCCACCTGAAAGAAGAAACAAAAAACTGAAAACAAGGTTTATATCACACCAAAATTTGCAGTCACTTGATTGAAATTTAAAAGAACAGTTTTTTAGCATATTTGATTATTGCTGCATTCCCTTAAAAGTTATATAGAAAACTTCGCTTCGTTATGCTTGCTCGCTCACTTGCTCATAATAAAAAAATCCTGTTCAGTACCAGAATATAATTTTTTACTCTGACAATAATAACCGAAACACGTAGCAGTGAACACTTACCATATTTCGTCCTCACTATCACACTGTTGTTCACACACTGACCACGATCAAGCAGTCATTCATACTGCAGCACCCTGCACACCCAGGATGATGATGTGATGTGAGTCATCCTCGCATCATGCAGCTAATGACGCGCTTGCACAGATGATGTAACACCAGCAATCAGATGACTCAACATGACAATCCCACCACAATTCAAACACTTGCATATATTTTCTCTTTTTGCACTCTATTCACTTCTCAGTATAATGTGTCATAATATTTTTCATCATTTGGTGGGGGGCCCTGGAGCCCCTCCCCTAAATCCGACCCTGCTTGGAGGTGGGAAGTACAGTGCCTGCACTTTATAAAGAAGAGGTTTGGGATATTGGCTGTTTGGAGTGACATCTAAACTGTTGTATCTGGGCGCCTCTGCAAAGACAGTGATTGTGTTTGAATGATGGTGAAAGTGTTTCTTTTCTGGGTCACCCTGCCTCGTTGGGAGATGGCCAACGTGTTGAAAAAAAAAATTATATTAAGAAATACTAGAACACTGTGTCCATTAGAATACAGTTAGTCAAAAAAAAAAAAAATCCTTGCATCCGAAAATGTCAGCAGAACTTCTGTAACAATTGTGGTAAAATTACACAGTACCATGTACAGTGGTACCTCGACTTACGATGTTATCATCTTACGTTATTTTCGATAACCGATATTTATAACGTAAGAAATTTGACTGTGACTTACGATGTTTGCTTCGTCTAACGACATTCGTACCGGACGTGTCCGCTTGGCGCCCAGCTGAGCGCGCACTCCAGGGAGCGTCAGTGTGCTATTGTTTACAAGTGAGAGCGACCACCCACCCACCCACGCATTCATACCAGTATATTGTCATTATTCCACTGTTTTTAGTGCTTGCAACTGCTAAATAAGCCACCATGGGCCCCAAGAAAGCTCCTAGTGCCAAGCCTGTGGTAAAGAATGTGCAGGGAGTGAAGCATTTATGCAGGGAGTGTAGCAGGCATGCAGGGAGTGTAGCAGGCATGCAGGGAGTGTAGCAGGCATGCAGGGAGTGTAGCAGGCATGCAGGGAGTGTAGCAAAGATGCAGAGAGTGTAGCAGGGATGCAGGGAGTGTAGCAGGCATGCAGGGAGTGTAGCAGGCATGCAGGGAGCGTAGCAGGGATGCAGGGAGCGTAGCAAGGATGCAGGGAGTGTAGCAAGGATGCAGGGAGTGTAGCAAAGATGCAGGGAGTGTAGCAAGGATGCAGGGAGTGTAGCAAGGATGCAGAGAGTGTTGCAAGGATGCAGGGAGTGTAGTAGGCATGCAGGGAGTGTAGCATTCATGCAGGGAGTGTAGCATTCATGCAGGGAGTGTAGCATTCATGCAGGGAGTGTAGCATTCATGCAGGGAGTGTAGCATTCATGCAGGAGTGTAGCATTCATGCAGGGAGTGTAGCATTCATGCAGGGAGTGTAGCATTCATGCAGGGAGTGTAGCATTCATGCAGGGAGTGTAGCATTCATGCAGGGAGTGTAGCATTCATGCAGGGAGTGTAGCATTCATGCAGGGAGTGTAGCATTCATGCAGGGAGTGTAGCATTCATGCAGGGAGTGTAGCATTCATGCAGGGAGTGTAGCATTCATGCAGGGAGTGTAGCATTCATGCAGGGAGTGTAGCATTCATGCAGGGAGTGTAGCATTCAAAGAAAAAGGCCAGTAACCCCAGAAAAGGACTTGGTACCTGCAGTGTTAATGGAAGGGGATTCCCCTTCCAAACACTAGCATACTACTCCACCTTCTCCCCTCCTCCCGTCCTCCACACATCAACAACTCTTCAATAAATGTAAGTGACATGTTATTGTACAATATTTACATGTGTATTTAGGTATTCTTTATTAAATTCTGTATTATTTAATGTCAAAAAGTTCTAAAAAATATTTTATTTAACTACTTTTGGAAGTCTTGGACGGATTAAATTTATTTCCATTATTTCTTATGGGGAAAATTGATTCGTGTAACGATTGTTTCGCCTTAAGATATGCCCTCTCTGACGGATTAATATCGTAAGTCGAGGTACCACTGTAGCTATATTTCATTGGTACTCTAACAAATAAAGTACAAAATATAACAAATAAACTTGGCTCCATAATCTTATTAAGTAATTATGTACAGTATTTCAAAGCATTCACATGCAGTATGAATAAAGTTGCACTGAAGAATAAGCTTTTAATTACAGTGGTCCCTCCATTTTCGTGTATCTCTGTTTTCGTGTGTTTCAGTTTTCATGCAGTTTTTTTGGGGAAAAGTTACCTCTGTTTTCGTGTGATTCCCTCCGTTTTCGTTCATGGTACGGAACCTGTCCAGTGCCCAGCGCACATACAAAGCCCGCAAGCCCGCCTCCCACGCACATTCTCAGGCAGTGTAACATTGTTTCTGGTTGAGTGAACATTATCCTGCGAGTTCATACTAAACATTTCTTAACAATCCATTGTTTTTGGCCCTTGATTATTGTGTGTGACTGCTAAATAAGCCACCATGGGCCCAAAGAAAGCTCCTAGTGTCAGTCCTTTGGTAAAGAAAGTGAGGAACACCATAGAATTAATTAAAGAAAGAAATCGTAGCAAAGTATCAAAGTGGAGTCGATAAAGGCTATAGCACCAGCCGGCGTTAAAGTGTAGCATTAACAGTGTAGCAAGAAAGTTAAGCCATTAATCGATAGAAAAATGACGACACGAAACCTAACTCCTCCATTGTTTGTTTGAGGAATATAGGGACAGACTAGAGCTGCCGTCTGCTAACATCTCCTCCAAGGTAAGTGTAAATCTTTCTTATTTATAGAAGTGTGAATATTCCTTATTTATAAATTAAAGTGTAAATATTTATTTATAAATTTAAGTGTAAATATTTCTTATTTATAAATTACAGTGGACCCCCGAGTTTCGTAAACCCCGAAAATCATACAATTATGTAAGTATAATATTGTAAGTGCTTGTGGAAGTGTATTTTTGGGGGTCTGAAATAGACTAACCTACGTGACATTTTTCCTTAACCCTTTACCGGGCACTCCCTGGAAAATGATAATTTCGAAATGTGTTTCATATTAGTGGATAGAGTAACTCAATGTAAGGATAATGAGCCCATATAATTGAAATTCTAAAAAAAACTTTTCACGCAATTGCCAATATTCAAGGACCGTCTACAGACGGTCCTGACCGTTAAAGGGTGTCAAATTCTGAATGTTGCAAATTTGCAATTGTTAATAAAACACCAAATAAGTATTTTTCTATTTAATTATACTAATATACAATATCAAAAACACAAATGGAACTTGTTTCCAAACATTTTGTAGGTATAAAAAATATAAAAGTGAACCAAAGAGCAACATGGACACATTGCAAAGGGATAAAACTTTCAAGTCCCATATTCCTGAATTTCCTGAGAAAAACAATCATTCTTGATCACTAATTGCTACAATGAAAGGCTATGAAGCAATTTCTTTCCTTCTTGATGCATAGATTTACCTTGCATACGGCACACAAAAATGAGGATGTGACATGATTTTTTGTTTTGCTGCAATAATTGCATGTAAATATTCTGCCTTGCACTGGCCAGTGACCTAGCATTTTATCAAACCTATCATTTTGGTCAAACCTCACACTGTCATCAGGCCTTTCTGCACGTTGGTACTGCACTGGAGATGGCAACAGGTCATCTGGTTCTGGATCTGAGTCACTTTCCACCAAAATGCAGAGATATTTGAACTTCTGTTGGAAGGGTTCACAATAGAACAATTTCTCATTGATCTGGAATGACAATAAGAATGTTCTGTACACACCCAGACCACTACAGAATTCATATATGCACTAGAAATTTTTATATAAATATTTATTTACTGAAATTTGAAATGTGGCCCTGACGGGCGGGACCGTCTGTACACGGTCCTCTTTTGTTGCACTTTTTTCAATTGCATGGTACACTCATATTATGCATATCTAACTCCTGATATATATCTCAAAATATGCCTAAACTATTCATTTACACACTGGACACAACAATAAGTACTTACCGACATTGTAGAGAGTATAATCACAGTGTATATGAGTGGAAGAAGAGCAAAAATCTGGCTCTGGGTGACGCCAAGCGAGAAGTGTTTACATTTTGGTCTCTCAACCAATGGGAAGCGAGCAGATGCCGGTCTCACTTAGCTGGAGCGACTCACAGAAGGCTTGTGATTGGTCAGAAACAGAGAACGGGAACCTAGATGCGCTGGGGGAGTAGGATGACACGTGCAAAAAACACGTGTTTAGGACCGTCTCTACACGGTCCTGCCCGGTAAAGGGTTAAGGGAGTAAATTCGTTTGGTAATGGCGCTTGAGCAGACTTCAGGAGTGAAGTTTTTACGAAACTCGGGGGTCCACTGTATATACATTGTGTGAATAGAGCTGGTGGCGGCCTGCTGCTGCTGCCGACCTCCACCAGCAGTGGCCCATATACCCAACAAAAACAATACTACCGCCAGTTCTCTCATACATGATGACATATTTTATTCATTCAAGAGTATATATCATGTTTCTATGTTATTAATATTGTTTATTATGTCATATTAGATGAATTGTGATAGATAAATAAGCCGTAGAGTTTATATTAGTGTCGTATTGAAGAGCTATCTTGTCCTGTTTCCAAACTCTCCTGCCTCTCTCATACACCAACAAACCAGTTGTTGTTGCTGTTTTCAGCCTGGACAGGATTGAATTCTGTTCACTCCATGAAGCTGACTGGAAACTAGTGGTGGTTGAAGCAGTGGTGGTGAGAGGCAGTGGTGGTGAGAGGCAGTGGTACTTGTTTGTTGGTTGAGGCAGTGGTGGTGAGAGGCAGTGGTACTTGTTTGTTGGTTGAGGCAGTGGTGGTAAGAGGCAGTCTTAATGTAGAGTGAGAGGTGGGTAAACAAGATTAAATGAATAAACGAGAGAGAATGAGAGTGTACAATGTTCGGGAGTTTTGTCAACAAACCAGTTATTGTTGTTGTTGTTGTTGTTGTTACCAGCCTGGACAGGAATGAATTCCGTTCAATCCGTGTAGCTGACTGGAAAGAAGTGATCTAATGCAGTTAGCATTACAAACTCCGTTTTCTCTTATACTAATGCGTCTGAAGGAGGAAAGAATGGGAAGATGTTTTCATAGCTGGACCGAGTATGCCCGCCACCACATTCATAATGACACATATTTTATTCATTCTAGAGTGTATATCAGGTTTTTATGTTATTTATATTGTTTATTATGTCATATTAGATGAATTGTGATAGATAAATAAGCCGTAGAGCTGATATTAGTGTCACAATAAAGCATTTTGTCCTGCCTCCCAACAATAAACTCGCCTCCCTTTCTCTCCATCTTCCATACGCCAACAAGAGTCGCTAATAAAAGCAAGTGTGATGTTAACCCTTTGGGGGTCGGTGCCGTACTAGTACGTTTTACGAGCAGGGGTTGGTGCCGTACTAGTACGCCCAAATTCTAGTGGCCTCAATTTAAGCAGAAAACGTCTGGTAGGCATACATATGAAAGAATGGGTCTGTGTGGTCAGTGTGCGCAGTATAAAAAAAATCCTGCAGTACACACTGCATAATGAGAGAAAAAAAACTCTGACCGTTTTTTTCGATTAAAACAGCGACTTTGCAGTCGATTTTCGTATAGTATTTATTGATGTATTCTCGTTTTCTTGGTCTCGTTTGATAGAATGGAAGATATATAACAGAAAAAGAGATGATTTTGATTGGTATGACAATGACAAGTACCTTGAAATTGAGCTCAAAGTAACGAAAATGTTCGATTTTTGACGATGTTCAAGAGTAAACAAATCACACCATGCCTCCAATACACATCAACTGGTGAGTCTTATATTCATGCACAAGTGCTCTGATATTATTTATACCATTTTTACAATGATGCAGTTGTATACATAACAGTAAATCTTCTATTTTTTGTTAGAATAAAAATTCAAAATGAAAAGCAAAAGTTATGGAACAGGGGCCTGGAGACGTGACTAATGAACAGAGAACATATTATTTTAGTGCCAGGAATGTCTGCCTTGTTTACTCTGGATCCTATTTTGAAACTGGCATCATTTGAAATTTGTGTGAAATTGGAAAATTGCAATTTTCTGACCACTATTTTGGGTAGATGAAATTGGTAAATAGGCGGTTTCTTGTACTCACTCGATAGAAGAAATGGAGTTCTAGCGAAATAGCTATAATTTGAGGAGACTGAAACATTGGAATTTGTCGAAAATAGGGCTCAAAGTGGGCAAAATCGCCGATGCGTAAGTGTCATGGCTACCGCTAACTTCGCGAAAGCATAATTCCGTTAGTTTTCGATCAAATTTCATAATTTTGGTGGCGTTATGATCGGAAAAAGATTCTCTATCATTTCATAAGAAAAAATTAATTTTTTTTTTTCCAAAAAATTTTCGACCCCAGGAACACTTTCCTGAGAAGGCATGTCGACCCCCAAAGGGTTAAATGTTCATTTACAGTAGGCCCTCATTTAGCACGGTAGTTACGTTCCTGAAAACGTCGTGTTAGCTAAAATCGTGTTAGATAATTAAAAGAACTTATGGGAAAAATAGGGTTACGTTCCTGAGAGTCCCCAAAAAGCCAAACAAGTTTTTTTAGACCAACAGATCTTACAAATATAAGAGAATATGTAATTGTAGTTCATTATCGTGATGTATTATGTTGTTTTTACTGCTTAAGACTACAAATGTAACAGAAATAATAGTATTTACCTTAAATTGTGGGTGCTAATGTTTGTGGATGATTGTGAAGAGAGTGGAGAGTTATGCTGTGGCCCTACTGGGCTGAGGTGGATAGTAGAGATTCTGGAACTGAAGTCGATGGTTGTACTGAGTGTCTCTAACTTTAATAAAGTCATTCAGTAAGTCAGTCAAGTCATTCAGTAAGTCAGTCAAGTCATTCAGTAAGTCAGCCCATTCAGTAAGTCAGTTAAGTCATTTAGTAAGTCAGTCAGTCAAGTCATTTAGTAAGTCAGTCAGTCAAGTCATTTAGTAAGTCAGTCAGTCAAGTCATTTAGTAAGTCAGTCAGTCAAGTCATTTAGTAAGTCAGTCAGTCAAGTCATTTAGTAAGTCAGTCAGTCAAGTCATTTAGTAAGTCAGTCAGTCAAGACATTCAGTAAGTCAGTCAAGACATTCAGTAAGTCAGTCAAGACATTCAGTAAGTCAGTCAAGACATTCAGTAAGTCAGTCAAGACATTCAGTAAGTCAGTCAAGACATTCAGTAAGTCAGTCAAGACATTCAGTAAGTCAGTCAAGACATTCAGTAAGTCAGTCAAGACATTCAGTAAGTCAGTCAAGACATTCAGTAAGTCAGTCAAGACATTCAGTAAGTCAGTCAAGACATTCAGTAAGTCAGTCAAGACATTCAGTAAGTCAGTCAAGACATTCAGTAAGTCAGTCAAGACATTCAGTAAGTCAGTCAAGACATTCAGTAAGTCAGTCAAGACATTCAGTAAGTCAGTCAAGACATTCAGTAAGTCAGTCAAGACATTCAGTAAGTCAGTCAAGACATTCAGTAAGTCAGTCAAGACATTCAGTAAGTCAGTCAAGACATTCAGTAAGTCAGTCAAGACATTCAGTAAGTCAGTCAAGACATTCAGTAAGTCAGTCAAGACATTCAGTAAGTCAGTCAAGACATTCAGTAAGTCAGTCAAGACATTCAGTAAGTCAGTCAAGACATTCAGTAAGTCAGTCAAGACATTCAGTAAGTCAGTCAAGACATTCAGTAAGTCAGTCAAGTCATTCAGTAAGTCAAACAGTCAAGTCATTCAGTAAGTCAGTCAGTCAAGTCATTCAGTAAAGTCAGTCAAGTCATTCAGTAAGTCAGTCAGTCAAGTCATTCAGTAAGTCAGTCAGTCAAGTCATTCAGTAAGTCAGTCAGTCAAGTCATTCAGTAAGTCAGTCAGTCAAGTCATTCAGTAAGTCAGTCAGTCAAGTCATTCAGTAAGTCAGTCAGTCAAGTCATTCAGTAAGTCAGTCAGTCAAGTCATTCAGTAAGTCAGTCAGTCAAGTCATTCAGTAAGTCAGTCAGTCAAGTCATTCAGTAAGTCAGTCAGTCAAGTCATTCAGTAAGTCAGTCCAAGTCATTCAGTAAGTCAGTCAGACAAGTCATTCAGTAAGTCAGTCAGACAAGTCATTCAGTAAGTCAGTCAAGTCATTCAGTAAGTCAGTCAGTCAA
>WNWK01035626.1:0-19649 GCA_009830355.1 Cherax destructor | reverse complement strand
CGAGAGTGACGCGTCATGAGGGGTGTCATGGGGTAACATCGCGAGTGATGTCAGGCAGACGTCCAGGGGGACGTCAGTGGAGTTGGGAAGCATCGTGGGTGATGTCAGCAGCATGGTGACGTCATGGGTTGATGCAGCAGCAGGCCACAGCATGTGGCTTGGGACATCTGGCTTAGTAACCCACATGGCTTGTACATCCCACGTGGCTTGCTCCATGTGGCTTCATGATCCACGTGGCTTGTAGATCCATGTGGCTTCATGATCCACGTGGCTTGTAGATCCATGTGGCTTTGTGTGACCTCACGTGGCTTGCTGCACGTGGCTTCGAGTGACCTCGGGCACTCGGATACACAGCTCTGGCAGAGAATTCACACGGAAGTTCAAGGAAAACACAGCAGAGAAGGAGTGAGAGCATAGTGGTGGAGTGAGGTGAGTGGCGAGCATGTATGGTGAGAGACAGGCGAGGAACCCGACCGTTTCACCCTCCCTACCCACAAACTCGGGGAGAAACACTCACACTGGACGCAGAAATCACCACAAACTCACTTCTGACTTGCTGAAATTGCTGAGCTGAACAACAACAGCAGAACATGCTGGTAAGACTGAGCACATGACTGAGAAACAACGTGGGACGCTGTGGTGTGGAGTCGCCAGAACGCCACTATATTTCTCGAAAAAAATCGACAAATTTCGGCCTGGATCCTGATTGTACCTGTGTCTGGATGCTGAGACTTACAGACACAACATCAGGATAACTCGTTGAGAGACGGATGCTTCTTGTGTAGGCTGATGAAGTGAAGACAACTTCATTCCTCTTCCCTCCTCCAGGCAAACACATCTGCTGCGAGGCACCGCTGTCCACCAATGTTTTCTAAGATTATTGAGGCATCGATGTCCAATGTTTTCTAAGATTATTGCGTTGCATCGTCGATCAAGGCAGGGTAGCAATGATAAGGCTTTGAAGGCTTCATATTTCATATGCGATAACGTGAGGGTACACAGGCAGTGTGTCCCCATGGCCCGGGACAGCCATGCCCGCGAGGGAGAGAGGAGTAGGCTTGTTGACTGAGTGATGCCTGGACGAGAAGTGAGGAAGGAACATGGTGGGGCAGACTGAAGTGAGTATGGGCCTATAGGTGGCAGCACAAGCATGTCACAAAATATGAACTCAGCTGGGAGACAGCATAGGCTGTCTGTGCAGACAGTACAGGCTGTCTACACAATGGTCTGTTGCATCACCACACGATGCTCTGTTGTATCACCACACGATAGTCTGTTGTATCACCACACGATGGTCTGTTGTATCACCACACAGTCATCTGTTTCACCACACGATGGTCTGTTGCATCACCACACAATGATCTGTTGCATCACCACACGATGGTCTGTTCCATCACCACACAGTGATCTTTTGCATCACCACACGATGGTCTGTTGCATCACCACACGATGGTGTGTTGTATCACCACATGATGGTGTGTTGTATCACCACACGATGGTGTGTTGTATCACCACACGATGGTGTGTTGTATCATCACACGATGGTCTGTTGTATCACCACACGATGGTCTGTTGTATCACCACACGATGGTATGTTGCATACCACACAATGATCTGTTGCATCACCACACGATGGTCTGTTGCATCACCAAACAGGGATCTATTGCAGCACCACACAGGGATCTGTTGCAGCACCACACAGGGATCTGTTGCAGCACCACACAGGGATCTGTTGCAGCACCACACAATGATCTGTTGCAGCACCACACAGGGATATGTTGCAGCACCACACAGGGATCTGTTGCAGCACCACACAGGGATCTGTTGCAACATCACACAGGGATCTGTTGCAGCACCACACAGGGATCTGTTGCAGCACCACACAGGGATCTGTTGCAACACTACACAGAGTTCTGTTGCAGCACCACACAGGGATCTGTTGCAGCACCATACAGAGATCTGTTGCAGCACTACACAGTGATCTATTGCATCACCACACAGTGATCTGTTGCAGCACCACACAGGGATTTGTTGCATCACCACACACGGATCTGTTGCAGCACCACAGATCTGTTGCATCACCACACGATGGTCTGTTGCATCACCACACAGTGATCTATTGCAGCACCACACAGTGATCTGTTACAGCACCACACAGGGATCTGTTGCATCACCACACAGTGATCTGTTGCAGCACCACACAGGGATCTGTTGCAGCACCACACAGGGATCTGTTGCAGCACCACACAATGATCTGTTGCAGCACCACACAGTGATCTATTGCATCACCACACAGTGATCTGTTGCAGCACCACACAGGGATTTGTTGCATCACAACACACGGATCTGTTGCAGCACCACATGATGGTCTGTTGCAGCACCACACAGATCTGTTGCATCACCACACGATGGTCTGTTGCATCACCACACAGTGATCTATTGCAGCACCACACAGTGATCTGTTACAGCACCACACAGGGATCTGTTGCATCACCACACAGGGATCTGTTACAGCACCACACAGGGATATGTTGCAGCAACACACAGGGATCTGTTGCAGTACCACACGATGTCTGTTGAACTTCCAAGGATTTACTGTTCTGTTTATCTTTTTTTTTTTTTACTCATGTTTGTTAGTATTGTTTATTCTGTTTACCAAGTTAGAGAAACTTGCAGTGCATTTCTTTCTTAGTGCAAGAGAAAAGCAACATGATGGTTTAACAATTGATTGGCAGACTATGATGGTGGAACAATTGAGTGGCAGACTATAATGGTGGAACAATTGATTGGCAGACTATGATGTTGGAACAATTGATTGGCAGACTATGATGGTGGAACAATTGATTAGCAGACTATGATGGTGGAACAATTGATTGGCAGACTATGATGGTGGAACAATTGATTGGCAGACTATGATGGTGGAACAATTGATTAGCAGACTATGATGGTGGAACAATTGATTGGCTAACTATGATAGTGGAACAATTGATTGGCAGACTATGATGGTGGAACAATTGATTGGCAGACTATGATAGTGGAATAATTGATTGGCAGACTATGATAGTGGAACAATTGATTGGCAGACTATGATAGTGGAACAATTGATTGGCAGACTATGATAGTGGAACAATTGATTGGCAGACTATGATGGTGGAACAATTGATTGGCAGACTATGATAGTGAAACAATTGATTGGCAAACTATGATAGTGGAACAATTGATTGGCAGACTATGATGGTGGAACAATTGATTGGCAGACTATGATAGTGGAACAATTGATTGGCAGACTATGATAGTGGAACAATTGATTGGCAGACTATGATAGTGGAACAATTGATTGGCAGACTATGATGGTGGAACAATTGATTGGCAGACTATGATAGTGAAACAATTGATTGGCAAACTATGATAGTGGAACAATTGATTGGCAGACTATGATGGTGGAACAATTGATTGGCAGACTATGATAGTGAAACAATTGATTGGCAGACTATGATAGTGTAACAGTTGATTGACAGACTATGTTAGTGGAACAATTGATTGGCAGACTGTTAGTGGAACAATTGATTGGCAGACTATGATGGTGAAACAATTGATTGGCAGACAGTTTGTGGAACAGTTTTTTCTGGAACACTTTAATTATTATAATTATAATCATGGAGAACTGCTAATCCCCTAAGGGTCATACAATACTTGGAGGTTTGGATAGGATAGCTCCAGTTCCTTAGATGAAGAGTCCTTTACTGGCATCAAGACCCTCCTTGATGCCAGGTCACCCAGTACCTGGGGAATGGAAGGTCACCCAATACCTGGGGAATGGAAAGTCACCCAGTACCTGAGGAATGGAAGGTCACCCAGTACCTGAGGAATGGAAGGTCACCCAGTACCTGGGGAATGGAAGGTCACCCAGTACCTGGGGAATGGAAAGTCACCCAGTACCTGAGGAATGGAAGGTCACCCAGTACCTGAGGAATGGAAGGTCACCCAGTACCTGGGGAATGGAAGGTCACCCAGTACCTGGGGAATGGAAAGTCACCCAGTACCTGGGGAATGAAAGGTCACTCAGTACCTGGGGAATGGAAGGTCACTCAACACCTGGGGAATGGAAGGTCACTCAACACCTGGGGAATGAAAGGTCATTCAACACCTGGGGAATGGAAGGTCACTCAACACCTGAGGAATGGAAGGTCACTCAACACCTGGGAATGGAAGGTCACTCAACACCTGGGAATGGAAGGTCACTCAACACCTGGGGAATGGGAGGTCACTCAACACCTGGGGAATGTAAGGTCATTCAACGCCTGGGGAATGGAAGGTCACTCAACACCTGGGGAATGGAAGGTCACTCAACACCTGGGGAATGGAAGGTCACTCAACACCTGGGGAATGGAAGGTCACTCAACACCTGGGGAATGGAAGGTCACTCAACACCTGGGGAATGTAAGGTCAACATCTGGGGAATGTAAGGTCATTCAACACCTGGGGAATGGAAGGTCACTCAACACCTGGGGAATGTAAGGTCAACATCTGGGGAATGTAAGGTCACTCAACACCTGGGGAATGTAAGGTCAACATCTGGGGAATGTAAGGTCATTCAACACCTGGGAATGGAAGGTCAATCAACACCTGGGGAATGGAAGGTCACCTAGGGATGTATATATTATTTTATTAAAACATCGGCCGTTTCCCACTAAAGCAGGGTGATCCACCAAGGCAGGGTGATCCACCAAGGCAGGGTGATCCACCTAGGCAGGGTGATCCACCAAGGCTGGGTGATCCACCAAGGCAGGGTGATCCGATAAAGAAGAAACACTTTATCATCATTCGCACCATCACTGTTTTATCAACTTTGTGCCGTCACTGCAGTTAAAAACTGCAACATATCTCTACCCCTCTTTCAGAGTGCAGGCAATGTACTTTCCACCTCCAGGACTCAAATCCGGTTAACCAGTTTCCTTGAATCCCTTCATAAATGCTACTTTGCTCACACTCCAACAGCACGTCAAGTCATAAAAGCCATTTGTCTCCACTCGCTCATATCTAACAGGTTCATGCATGCTTGGGTGGCCCGGTGGCCTGGTGGCTAGAGCTCTCGCTTCACACACGGAGGGCCCGGGTTCGATTCCCGGCGGGCGGAAACATTTCGACGTGTTTCCTTACACTTGTTGTCATGTTCACCTAGCAGCAAATAGGTACCTGGGTGTTAGTCGACTGGTGTGGGTCGCATCCTGGCGGACAAGATTAAGGACCCCCAATGGAAATAAGACAGACAGTCTTCGATGACGCACTGACTTTCTTGGGTTATCCTGAGTGCCTAACCCTCCGGGGTTAAAAATCCGAAGAAAATCTTATCTTGCTGGAAGTCTAAGCCCCTCACACACAAAACCTTCTTGCAATCTTTCCTAGGACGACCCCTACCTCACCTTCCTTCCACTACAGATTTACACGCCCTCTAAGTCATTCTATTTCGTTCCAACCTCTCTAAATGTCCGAACTACCTCAACAACCCCTCCTCAGCTCGCTGGATAATACTTTCAGAGAAACTGCACCTCCTTCTAATCTTCAAGCTACAGATTCTCTGCAAAATACTCACATCACACATTGCCCTCAGACAGGACATCTCCACTGCCTTCTCCTTGTTGGAACATTCACCACCCATACTTCACATCCATACATTCCCCTCTTTGTTTCCCTGGATAAAGTTCTTTGTCTCCACAGACTCCTCAGTGCACAACTCACCTTTTTCCCCTCATAAATTCTATGATTCTCCTCGTCTTTCATAGACCCATCTGCTGACATTTATCACCTTAATTTTTTCTATGTTCTTTCAATTTCCTTCTTCTACCAACCACTGCAACTTCTCTTCAGAATCTCTTAAAGGCATAGTGTCATCAGAAAAAGCAACTTTGACAACTCCCACTCTGTGTTAGATTTTTTATCTCTTAATCTCACACCTCTTGCCAACACCCGAGCATTCACCTCTCTTACAACCCCATCTGTTAATATATTGAACAACCATAGTGATATCATGCTTCCCTATCCATAAATGCAACGAAAACCATTTTACCCTTATCTAAATACTGTTCACCTACATGCTTCACTGTAAACACTTGGTCTACACACTCCCTACCCTTTTTAAAGCCTTATTGTTCATCTGCTATCCTGCTCTCCATCTTTTCCTTAATTCTTTCATTAATAACTCTACCATACATCTTACCAGGTATACTCAACAGGCTTATTCCCCTATAATTTTTACACACTCTTTTGTCCCCTTTTCCTTTATACAAAGGAACTATAAATGCTCCCTGCCAGTCTTAAGGTACCTTACCCTCTCATACATTTATTAAGTAAAAGCAGCCATTTAAAAACTATATCCTCACCTGCTTTTAATATTTTTGTCTTGATCTCATCAATCCCACCTGCTTTACCCCCCTTCACTCTAATCACGGCTTCATGCACCTCCCCCACACTCTCATCCGGCTCTTCTTCACTCCTAGAAGATGTTACACCTCCCTGCCTAATACACGAAATCACAGCTACCCTATCTTCATCATCATCATCATCATTTAACAATCCCTCAAAATATTCTCTCCATCTTCAGAATACCTCTAACTCTGTCGATAATAACTCTCCTATTTTTAACTGTTAAATCCATTCGTTCCCTAGGCTTTCTCAACTTATTCTCAGCAAAATTTGCTGATAGTATCTCACTCTCATTTGCTCTCCTTTTACATTCTTTCACCACTCTTAACCTCTCTTTTTCTCTCCATATACTCCTCCCTACTTATATCACTTCTACTTTGTAAAAAACTGTCATATACCAACTTTTTCTCTCTTACTACTCTCTACTTCATTTTACCAGTCGCTCTTCTTCCCTCTTGTACCCACCCTCCTATATCCACACACTTCTGCTGAACACACTAACACGGCATTTTTAAATCTACCCCATACCTCTTCAGTCTCATTGCTTATACTTTCACTAGACAACCTTTCTACCAATAGTTGTTTATATCTTACCCTAACTTCTTCCTCCCTTAGTTTATAAACCTTCACCTCTCTCTTGCTGATGCCATTCTCCTTTTATCCCATCTTCCTTTTGCTCTCCCTTTAGCTACAACTAATAAACGATCTGATGTATATGTGGCCCCTCTATAAACATGTATATCCTGAAGTCTACCCATTAGTCTTTTTTTCTACTAATACATGTTCAACAAACTACTGTCATTACACACTATAACATATCTCGTATATTTTTTTTTTTCTTAAAATATGTATTACCTATTACCAAACCTCTTTTTATATAAAGTTCTATCAAAGGTCCACATTATCATTTACTCCTGGAACCCCAAACTTACCTACCACACCCTCTATAACCATTTCTCCCACTTCAGCATTAAGGTCCCCTACTACACCTACTCTCTCACTTGGTTCAAAACTTCCTACTCGCATAACTTCTCCCAAAATCTCTCTCAACACTCCCATCATCTCCAGGTGCATAAACACTTATTATAACCCATTTTTCGCATCCGAATTTTATTTTAATCCATAAAGTCCTTGAGTTTATGCATTTATATTCCCTCTTCTCCTCTCATAACTGATCCTTCAACGTTACTGCTACACCTTCCTTAGCTCACTCTCTCTCAGATACTCCTAACATAATCACATTTATTTCTCCCCACTGAAACTCCTCTACCCCCTTCAGTTTTGTTTAGCTTAGAGCCAGGACATCCAGCTTCTTTTTGTTGATAATACTGGTAATCATTTCTTGAGGAATGGAAGATCAGTTATCATCCACTAAACGCGAGTTTAACTCAAATTCCTTTGACCAAGAGCCATTTAACAGCATCACGGTACCCCTCTCTGTGGTGTCATACTCTGACTAGCATTGTTACCATTGTACACAATGGTAGCCGATTTAGGCCATTTATTTTGCTGCGTAGAACAAGGAATCAAAGACGTGGGAATTTATTACTGTGTGTGTGTGTAAAATATATATATATATATATATATATATATATATATATATATATATATATATATATATGTCGTGCGATTAGGTAAAACTGGTCAATTAGCAAGAACTCATTTAAAATTAAGTCCTTTCTAAAATTTTCTCTTATACGCTTAAAGATATACTTTTTTCATTTATGTTAATGTAAAAATTTATAATTTTGTACCTAAAGAAACTTAGAAAACTTACCTAACCTTATTATAACAAGCGCAATTTAATTTAGCCTAACCCAACTAAATATATTTTAGATACGTTTACAATAATTTAATAATAAACAAACACAATGAAATATATTTTTTTCGTTAAGTTCAGAATGGTTTTTGCGAAATTATTGCATACACAAATTTTCGCTTGTCTTATATGGCAAGAAGAGCGTTGCTATTTAAGCCAAAATCGCAAGTTTTACCTAATCGGCACGACATATATATATATATATATATATTTTCTCTCCATGGGGAAGTGGAACAGAATTCTTCCTCCGTAAGCCATGCGTGTCGTAAGAGGCGACTAAAATGCCGGGAGCAAGGGGCTAGTAACCCCTTCTCCTGTATATATTACTAAATGTAAAATGGGAAACTTTCGTTTTTCATTTTGGGCCACCCAGCTTCGGTGGGAAACGGCCGACGTGTTGAAAGAAAGAAAGAATATATATATATATATATATATATATATATATATATATATATATATATATATATATATATATATATATATATATATATATATATTATTATAACATTCACAAGTACTTTAATATTAAGAAAATTATTAAGTAAAAGTAATCACCTGTATTTTTAGATGATTGTGGTTATTTCATACTAGACACATCATTCTTGGAGAAGCAATAAACTCTTAGGAGTCATTCAGAACTAGTGGGTTGGAAAGTGATCATGTTTGATCCAAAGAAGGGAAGATAGATAGTGCTCTTCACCAGCTCCAAGGCAGTCCCCCCTCCCCACTAAGAGTACAATAGACAAATGTTCCATAGCGAGTAATGTACAGCTTCCTACATCCTTCATCTCTTGTTCACTGTATTTTCTTCTTTGATAATGATGACTGTAATAAAGTCACAACTACATCAGTGATAATAATAATGTACTGTAGTTCCTCTTCATGTGTACATGTTACAGTTTTAAGCTCAGCCTCTTTCCTCTTGATATGGTTAATTAAAGTATAGAGCATGGTGGTTAGCAAGGAATGAGTAAATGCATGCATAAATTTGAACATTTTCATTAAAAATATGAAAAAAGAAATCTTATTTGTTTGCCTAGAAATCAGTACCTTTCTTTGCTCCTTGCTCATTTTTCACATGATGTTAAAAATTTAGTGTTTGCCGTCACAAATTACCTTACTGGTGTTATGGTGTACTGTGCCGTCACACATTACCTTACTGGTGTTGTGGTGTACTGTGCCGTCACACATTACCTTACTGGTGTTATGGTGTACTGTGCCGTCACACATTACCTTACTGGTGTTGTGGTGTACTGTGCCGTCACACATTACCTTACTGGTGTTATGGTGTACTGTGCTGTCACACATTACCTTACTGGTGTTGTGGTGTACTGTGCCGTCACACATTACCTTACTGGTGTTATGGTGTACTGTGCCGTCACACATTACCTTACTGGTGTTGTGGTGTACTGTGCCGTCACACATTACCTTACTGGTGTTGTGGTGTACTGTGCCGTCACACATTACCTTACTGGTGTTGTGGTGTACTGTGCCGTCACACATTACCTTACTGGTGTTATGGTGTACTGTGCTGTCACACATTACCTTACTGGTGTTGTGGTGTACTGTGCCGTCACACATTACCTTACTGGTGTTATGTGTACTGTGCGTCAATTACCTACTGGTGTGTGGTGTACTGTGCCGTCACACATTACCTTACTGGTGTTGTGGTGTACTGTGCCGTCACACATTACCTTACTGGTGTTATGGTGTACTGTGCCGTCACATAAAAACTGTAGGTAAAGGCATATGCACAGCTCATGACAATCACTGAAGCAAAGTTTCTCTCCACGACTGAAGAAGTCACACGCGGAGAGACTTTTCTTCAGTAAATGTCTTGAACTGTGCAAGTGTGTCTTTATCCACTCACTGCTGGTATCACCGTAACTGTTCTCTAGCCACACCAAAATTATTGCATGCTAACGAAAGCCTAACTCTTGAAACCTTCAACACGAATGGTTGCAAAAATCTGTAAACTCACGAGATTTTTTAGTGTATTGAGCAGCCATTGCGACAGTTGCTATAGCATAATCTCCACCTTGCCTATCTTGACTGTATCTCTGCCTGTTGTAGAGACCACCACGCCCGTGTGCCCGCCTGCGTGTGGCACTCTCACCTACTCTGCCGCCCACACGCCCACGCCTTCCATCCTGGCTCTGTTCGCCCTCTCTGCTGCTATCTTCCTCAGGAACTAAAGAGGTAGGCAGCATCTAGAATGCCTAGCTGGCAACATGTATTTAATGTTCTAGTGTCTCCTTAGTTTCTCTTTGTTTATCAATAGCATGTAATGCATGGGCACCTTAAGTTAAGCATCAAGAATGTATTAACATTAAGAGGCGAGTGAGTTTCCCGGTCTCCTAATATGTTTATTTTTTCCTTATAATCTACCTTGTCCATAATTACTATCGCATTTGCCTTGTCTGTTTTCGTCCAGGATCTTTCCTTATTTCATGATATAACTTAACAAATCTTCGAGGACAATTGTCCTCAAGGATTTGTTAAGTTATACCATGAATTAATTAAGCAAATGCGATAGTAATTATGGACAAGGTAGATTACAGGGAAAAATAACATATTATTAGAAGACGGGGAAACTGACGTGCCCCTTAAACTTAGTCCTCTATAGTTCTTAGTTGAGAGTGAGTATTTAAACCCTTTTAAAAAATCATTACGGGTATGAGATACCCACACGATGGTAAGTAAGGGTATGAAATACCTACACGATGGTAAAGATGGTAGGTAGTGGTATGAAACACCCATAAATGCTGCTATTTGGAACTTTATTGACGACGTTTCGCCCATACAGTGGGGCTTTATCAAGTCACAAACATCTGTTTCTCTTTATCAATAAGTTATCACGTTACCGAATATTTGAATACAGAAAACTCTGAAAGTTGGCATCCATGGACTCCAGTACACTACTGTATTGAGGGTGGAGCGCCCATAAGACTTGCACAGTAACTGGAGGATGACAAGCAGCTAGGTTTGAGCCTCATGAATATGTACGATAAAATTAATTTAGAAGTTAGTTTTTTTAAATATTAGCGTTTCAAGATGACCCTTTAGTGAGCCAAGATCTTCAACATAACATATTCTCAGGTTGTAAGTTTTGTAGTTTACTAGGGCATTAAAATCATATCCCATACAAAATACGCTACCTGGATTTAATCGGGAACGATAGTTTATTTGTTAATACAGTGTAATATATCTCTGAGACATGGTGGTACAGAGACAACGTGTGCATTAGCTGCCTTGAGGCACAGAGTTGGGCAAATATTTTTGTTAGTGGATTTTCGTTTGAAAATGACCTGCCTAGTATGGGCCAATAGGCCTGCTGCAGTGTTCCTCCTTTCTTATGGTTTTATAAAACTAATTATTGTTATTATATTCACGAGGAAACATTGGGTTGTGATTAACGTCATTGACCTGATATG
This sequence comes from Cherax destructor, assembly GCA_009830355.1. Lineage (NCBI taxonomy): Eukaryota > Metazoa > Arthropoda > Malacostraca > Decapoda > Parastacidae > Cherax > Cherax destructor. Next base: position 7,973 of record WNWK01035626.1, on the reverse strand, counting down.
GTAGGCCTTGTAGGCGCACATTACTAAACTGATATATTCTACATAGTGAGTATTGATCCAAGGAAAGGGAGTGGCAGCTTCAATTCATTGCCAAGAAAGTTATCAGTGTGTACCTTCAAGAGTATATGGAAGAAATCAAATATATAATAAGATCTTTTGTTGGCTTTAAAATGAACATACAGAACTTTTCATATAATGAAACAAATGAAAACTCTCAGTGGCATGAACTGCCAGTGATACCTTGTGCCTCGCCTCACACAACTTCCCCTCCTACCTGTTGCTAGTCTTGCATCATTGCATAGCTCCTGACGATGCACGAGAGTGTGAACAAAGTATTTTAAAACCCGTGACCATGTACGACCTCTTACAACATGTAAGAACAATAAATTATTTGAAAAAAACTACTTCCCACCATATATATATATATATTTTTATTTTGTCTTTCAGAGCACGTTGTTCCCAACATACGGTACCGTGGAGTACTCTACTATGCTGCAGGATGCGCCACACTCCACCATCATCATCCTCTCCTCTTTATCTTCTTCTCTGGTCTCTCTCTGGCCATCACTCACAAGCTTTTGGTATGGTCAGCGTGATCATGTAAATTTAAACCAAATTTTCTGTCACAACTTAACCATTTCATGAAGTCAGGCTTTACAGTGGAAAAAAATTGGTCTCTAAATGCTATCCTACATCTACATATTTAAATTTTCTCACTTGTTTTTAACTTTTATCTACCGATAATATGATTAAGATAATCAGGGTACATTAGCAGCTTGTTAACATTACACTTCAACATTACCACAGTTTTGCTTTACCACGTTAGTGGTAATAACAAATTACTAACTTGTGAGGTTTTTATACACAGTAACTGCAACATAACTTACGGTGTTTTGTGATGTTTTCTGAGTTTCGCTCAGAGCTGTAATTTCCTTCCTTTATCATATGTTGTCAATTTCTACTTTCCTTCTTCTCTGTCATTGCTGACACTGAAATGTATAATAGGCTTTAAAAAGGCATTTTTTTTTTTTGTAATGTAAATTTTTTGACTGAGTATTACGTGCATTTGTATAGTTTTTTCCCTGAATTAGTTGACCTTTGTAACAAAATTCAACTAATATGTTAAATAATGAACATTTGATGTGTTGACCAAGTCATGAATGCTCATTTAGTGTCATGATAAAATTAGTTTTATACACATTGCCATATTGTTATTTTACTGAGGACGCGAGTGGTCCTTCCTGAAGGGATTAATGAAAAACTAAATCTTACATATCTGCAATTCGTCTCGATGACACATTATACAATATTATTTAGGACTGGAGGATAATGATAAAATGGCACATTTGTGTTTTGTTTTTCATTCTGGTTTGGAGCGTAGTAAATAATGTTAATGCGGTTTCATCTCAGCTGATATATTGTAAATTGATTTCAATAATCATATACTGCAGAGGTTGTTTAGCTCTGACTATTTAAAACATTATGTTAAATGTGTTATACTAAAAAAATTTAAAAGTTAACCAGAATTGTGGTCGGAAGGCAGATGACTGCCGACACCTTGAGGGAAAGTGACACGAATGTATTCACTTAGGACACTTTTATTGAAAATGAAGTGATCAAGGTCCTTCGACCTTGATCACTTCGAATACATGTAATTGAAGTGATATTTGAAGTGATCAGTGGGCTAGGACCGAAACTTTCTCAGTAAAGGTATTCTAAGTGATGGCATTGGTGTCCATTTCCCGTAACCAGAACTACAGTAGCAGTGAGGTCACAAAAATTTATTTCACTCAAGAAATATGTTGTAGAACCAAGTAAACTTTTCACAACTCTAGATTGATGAGTCAGTTCTGGCTAATGTGTTCCATGTTACGAGTCATCAGGGTAGGTTATTCTCCCATGGTATAATAAATGAACACTAACTACTAACACTCCTAGCTTGAGTGAGACACTAGTGAATCTTGACAGACATGAGTAAACATTATTGCAAATGTAACAATGAAATGATCAAGATTTCTTGCAATTAATTTTAACGTGATGTTATGGAAATGTGAATGTAACTTAACAGCTGTAGTGTTCAGATCGACTGTAAGATACAGTACAAGGTTCGACCAGTTGAATAAATGCTAAATTTGAGGTTTCTTTAACCTGAAAAAGAACAGTTTTCAAACCTAACCATGTTTTGAAAATTTATTAGTGCATTAAACCCGCTATCACCTTATAAACTCAGGAAACTATAAGTGAAATGGTTTAAAATATTTTAAATGTACTAGAAACACATTCTATGGATTTCCCTTTAGCAACCTTTATCAAAATATCGGGTTCCACATTCTTATCAGTGACAAAGCTAATTACTGTATATATGTGGATAGAATAATCAAATTTATTAAATAAACTGTGTTTATAACTGCTGGAACTTTTTAAAGTGTGGATTTTTAGAAAATTGTAGCATAGGACATGGTGAAATCCATAGTTTTGTCACATTGCATTTTACTGTATACTACTGTATTTGTATAAATTAGTGCAATTTCAAGTGTGATTTATGTAGTCTAGAATTGTGAGAATGTTTATGTATGAGTGAATGAGCTATATGTTGTGGTTTTAATCATATCACATATCTGTGTTATGAATCAAAATATTTTGTATGTTTTTCTTTCAATAAATAAACTTTAATAAAATACTGTGTTCCATATTAACGTATAAAATAGAATATTTTTTGCATGTTATTTGAAGGGGGAGAAGACTCATTCCACCCTTTCCTCTTTAAGGGGGGCCTTCTTGTAATGGTGAAGAGGCTATTGGTCTGAGGAAATGGACCTTATGGTCTTCTTCCTCAGACTGAACCTAATTTCCCCCAATCCCCTCTTCCCTATCCCATCCCTCCTTCTCCCTTTCCTCCCCCCTCCCATCCCTCCCTTTTCCCTATCCCATTTATAGTCTCTGAGGTCTTTGGCATTATGGTTTTTAGGTAGGGGGAAGTGTGTTGGGGTGCATCCCACTCCATGGGATCCCTTGGGAGTGGTGTAGTTTGTCGTGGAATCTTGATCATCTGGAGGTGCCCTGATTCCTTCCCGGATTTTCAGGAGGTGGAGCAGGGTGTCCTGCAGGTGATGGGTGTATCTCCAGAGGCTGCTTGTCGGTTCTGGGAGGTGGCAGCCAAGGGAGGTATGTTTTGTAGCGGGTATCGACAGCCCTCTCTTTTGTCCGCCGAGGTGGCTCAGTGGATGTGAGGCTGCTATCCCGGAGCACTGGTTTACTGGCATGAAGGGTAGGGTATGGCACAGGTTCCATGCTGGATCTGCACTGCTGGTGGTATCAAGGTCTGCTTGGATGAGGGGAGGAACTTACGGCCCTTACATGCCTTCTAGTAACTGTCCCTCTGCTGTCCCTCTTTTTTTTCTTTCCTTTCTTTCTTTTTTTTCTTATAAGAAAGTATCACTATCATGGAGTATTCATTCTGCCCCCCCTTCCTCCTCCCAGGCCCCTTTTTGTTACTGCATCCTGTTCTGACCCAGCTTCGTTATTGGACCATTTTCCAGACTTTTCCCATACCCCTGTACCTCCTGTTGGTGATGCTTCATTGCCTGCTCCAGGTGCCAAGGCTCTGCCCATTTCTTCTAGTTCCTCTGAACCTTGCACATCTTTAACTATGCGTCCGGCTTCCCCATATACAGTGCTACAGTTTTCGGATCGCCCACCTGCCTCGGTCGGGCCACTCGCGGTCCTACTTCTAAACGTTCCAGACTATTTGCTGATGACGGTCCTTCAATTTCTCCTCATTCCACCCAGAAATGACCTACACGATATCCGCTTCCTTTATGCTCCATGTTTACAAGAACACAGTGAACCAAATTCTTTTCCTTGCAACCAATATCTACTGATTATCTTTCAGACCACAGTATTGGTAAAGCTCTCTTATGATATGTTGGCCAAAATATATCCTTTCACACTCTTCAGAGTGGTGAGGGCATCGTTACATTTTACTTCTATTGATAATGTTCCTATCACAGTTCACAAGAATTCTACTCCAATTCTTGCAGTGGTACGGTGGTCTTACTGGATACCATTGTACAGTGTAATTTTCTGTCTTGTGGTGATGATATTTTAGAGCAATTAGCCCTCCAGGACCTTCCAATTCTCAAAGAGGATATGTATGTTCTGCAGAGGTGCTTTCCCAGTAACATCGCCCACTTAACCTTTGACTGCTGTGATCTCCCATCATCCGTTTATATCACAGGACATCACCTAGGGGTTCATAAAGTGGTTTCTATGCCCCAACAGTGTGGAAATTGTTGGCGCTTCGGACATCCAGCTAAATACTGCAGTTCTGCGGGGAGTGCCTGATCTGGGGTGCCACGGATCATGCTGATACATCTTGCAATCTTCCTCCCCACTTGTCTTAATTGCAACAAAACTCGCCCTTCTTTTTCCCACCGGTGTCAGGTCTATCTTTATGAACGTGAAATCCATTGTCTTAAGGAGAGTGAAGGCCTTATGCTATGGCTGTCTCTTAGCTCCGCCTTCAGGGAAATCGTCCTCATGTTCCATATTCTCGAGTAGCTAGACCTCCAACCTCGATGGTCCCCCTGCCTACCAGCTCCTTCGGTGCCATGTCTTCCAGGGTCACCCCCATCTCTAATTATTTTTCGGTTTTACTCTCTGAAACCCCCACCTCCTTACCTCTTCCTACCTCTACTTCATCTTCTTGCCTGCTAGTTTCTCAGTCTGCGAGGCCTTGCATGCCTACACCTTCTTCACACCTCTCACCTGTGAAGTTGAACCTGTCTCTTAAGCCCAAGTCTCTTTGCATTCCTCCGGTTCTTACAATTCCCCAGCAGTTCTCCTTTTCAGCCTCGGTGCCTTGTCCTTGCCCCCTTTCTAACTCTCACACGAAGGTGAAAGCTCACCCCCCTTGTATGGTCCCCTCTTCTGTTTCCCTCCAGACTTCTTCACTAGCCTCCTTACTCTCCTGTTCCTTCACAGGTCTCTTCTTTTGTCCCTGCCAGCACATCTCTCCAAGTTCATACTCCCCTTCCCTCTCAGATCTCTCTGGTTCTCTCCATAGTCTCTCCAATCTCTACTTGCTCTCCCTCACCTGTCTCTGAAGTCATGGTATTAGCATCTTCCTTGTCCGTTGAAACACTTGACACTATCTCTGACTATACTGCGGAGACTAAACCTTCGATGGATACCGGTGCACCCCCTTACACTTCTTATTATTTTTCACAACCCTCACAGCAGTCTTTTCCTTCACAGCATTCTGATTCCTCTCTGCTTACTTGCCTTCCGTTGCCTCCACAAATTGACTTCACTGACCCTACTAGCCCATAGATTTTATCACTTCTCATTGTTGGAATACCTATCTTTGTGAATAATGACTTATTATAGAATATTCTTGGCCTCAGGGGTAATTGGGGAGAACTCCAAGTGTTACTCTCCCAGTGTGTGTCGGGTTACAAGACCTAAAATTCGTTCAGCTATTATCCATTCCATTTCAGGCTATGTGGTGTTGCATTCTTCTGATCCCCTTCCTGATGCAACTTTTAATGAGAATGCACTTCTTGTGCATGTTGGTATACCGTTTCAACAGGTCTTTGTTCGATTTCTGCTGCATTATACTGCAGCCCGTATTTATTTGCACAGGTGGTATCCAGTTTTCTCTATATCTCTCACCTTCCCGTACATTCTGTATCTCAAATGTTGCAGTTCTTGAACTCTTCTCTGCCGCCGCCCATCTTAAGATAAGATTTTTCGGATTTTTAACCCCCGGAGGGTTAGCCACCCAGGATAACCCAAGAAAGTCAGTGCGTCATCGAGGACTGTCTGTCTTATTTCCATTGGGGGCCTTAATCTTGTCCCCCAGGATGCGACCCACACCAGTCGACTAACAACCCAGGGACCTATTTGCTGCTAGGTGAACATGACAACAGGTGTAAGGAAACACGTCGAAATGTTTCCACCCGCCAGGAATCAAACCCGGGCCCTCCGTGTGTGAAGCTCATCATCATCTTTGGGGAGGGTCCCACTGTGACTCGTGGTGATCAATTGGAGATTCTTCTCATTTCTCATCTTCATGTTTTAAACACGGGTGTTCCCACTCATTTTGACTCGCACTCATTCTCTCTCTTGCATTGATCTTTCTATCTGCTCTTCATCAATTGCACTTGATTATGCTTGGTCTGTTCTCCCGGATTTGCAAAACAGTGATCACTTTCCTATTATTCTTACTTCTACGTATTCCTGACCTTCTTGTATCCCCCGCTGGCAATTTGGACAAGCGAATTGGGACTTATACTCTCATCTTACCGCTTTTTGTGGGGACCCTTCTTCGTCCTCTGTAGATGAGCTGGTGTACCAGTTTTCAACCTTAGTTTTGACTGCAGCATCACGTTCTATTCCTCAAACCTCGGGCAGGCATTCTCAGACATCTGTGCCTTAGTGGTTTCCTGCATGTGCCTGTGCAGTGCGCACGAAACTGCTGCATGGCCGTTATTGATATAATCGGACTGTAGATCGTCTTCTGGATTTTAAGTGGGCAAGGGCAGTCGCTTGCCGTGTCATACTCGATGTTAAATGCACTTGTTGGCAGGACTATGATTCTACCATTACCTCCACTACCCCTATGTGTGCAGTTTGGAAGAAGGTACAGAAGTTGTGTGGCAAGTATGCTCCGGACCCAGCTCTCGTTTTGCAGGTTGCTGGTGTTAGTGTTGTGGAACCTCTTGAAGTTGCCATGGAAATCGGGAACTATCTTGTCCATGTCTCCAAAGGACTTCACCTCCTCCCTGTTTCTTGCTTCTAAGTTTGCCTAGGAAGCAATTGCCCTTGGGTTTCTCTTCTAATGGGATGGAACTGTATAACATACCTTTCAGTCTCTTAGAGTTAGAGTCCACACTTTCTGCTTGCCGGTCATCGGCAGCTGGGCTTGATGATATTCATATCCGTATGCTACAGCATTGCATTCTATAGCCCTCACAGTCCTTTTGCGTCTTTTCAATCTCGTTTGGACGTGAGGCGTTCTCCCTCAAAAATAGAAATCTGCCATTGTACTACCGTTTTGCAAGCCAGACACTTTGGGGGCTTGATACCTCTTACTATCGTCCCACTGCCCCTCAAGGGAGGTTCCTTGATGCTAGTGAGGAGCTCTTGCTCTAGAGAATTGGATCTGTGCTCCAGTTCCCTGAATTGAGTCTGAATACCTTCCATCCCCCCCACATACTACCTGGAGTCTACATGGAGGGCATTCCGGGGATCAACGCCCCTGCGGCCCGGTCCATGACCAGGCCTCCTGGTGGATCAGGGCCTGATCAATGAGGCTGTTACTGCTGGTCACACGTAGTCCAAAGTATGAACCACAGCTCGGCTGATCTGGCACTGACTTTAGGTATCTGTTCAGCTCCCTCTTGAAGACAACCAGGGGTCTTTTTGTAATTTCCTTATGGCTGGTGGGAGGCTGTTGAACAGCCTTGGGCCCCGGACACTTATTGTGTTTTCTCTTAGTGTACCAGTGGCGCCCCTACTTTTCACTGGGGGTATGTTACATCGCCTGCCCCTCTTTAAGGGGGCTCCTTGTCGCGGTAAAGAGGCTATTGGTCTGAGGAATTGGACTTCTTCCTCAGACTGAACCTAATTACCCCCCAATCCCCCGTCCCCTTTCCCATCTTCCCCATCCTCCCTTCTCCCTTTCCTCCTCTTCATCCCTCCCTTATTCCCTTCCCATTTTTACCCTGTGAGCTTCTCTCCACAGGCATTCTGGTTCCTAGGTAGGGGGAAGGGAATCGTGGTCCATCCCATTCCGTTGAGGTTCTTGGTGGTGGTGTAGTTTGCCATGGAATCTGGATCACCTGGGGATGTCCCGATCCCTCTCCGGTCTCCCGGGGGGTGGCTTTGGGTAATCTTGGGGATGGGTGTATCTCTGGAGGCCACCTTCGGATTCCGGGAGTGGTGGCTGAAGGAGGTATGCTTGTGGTGGG
>WNWK01035625.1:0-19650 GCA_009830355.1 Cherax destructor | reverse complement strand
AAAAGGACAGATTGCCCCCAACCTTTTCCCTCATCTTCATATGGGACATAAAAGGGGGATATAAGCCACAGTGCCGTGTTTTCCTTTTCAGATGACAACCGAATTCCATGACAGTGTCCCCCGTTGAAGACACTGAAACCCCAAGAACAAAACCAAATCTTTAAATGGGCTGCAGAAAACAATATGAAGTTAAAGATGAGAAATTTAAATTACCAGATAGGGAAAAAACGTGAAAATTAAAATTTCATCGGAGTACGAAACTAATTCCAACCACGAGCGAAAAAAAATGCCCAAAGACCTGGGAGGATCATGCAGAAGATCAAACCCTTTTAAGGACCATAACACTGAGAAATTGCATCTGTTAGAAAAATTACAGGATGGATAATGAGTGTCAGTTTGCTATATGTTGTAAAACCAGCCTTTAGGGAGGCCCCTTGTTCTTGACGTCGAGCCCCACGCGATGTGAGCGCAGGTCGGGCCTCCCCTTTATTCTAAATTAAATCCATCTGTGAGTTTAAAATAACGTATTTGTTCCCCCAAGACCCACACAACAAGTGGTGGGGGGGGCTGTATATCTGAGGATTAAGGTAATATACGGTGATAAACTCTCCCAAAGCCAGCGGACATTTTGTGTGACCGGGGGCCTAGTGAGAAAACCCTCCCTTAAACCCAACACCCGCCAGCATTTATCTACAATATTTCCTGGTCAGCAAATGCCTTATCTCTTATTTTTTAAAAACCCTTCGGGGGGTAGAAAGGGGTTTTTAAATTCCCCCGAGATAAGCCAGTCTGTGAGGGGGGATTGCCTGCCACAACCCCCCAACCTGTTTCAACCAGCCTAGCCTTAAGCCAGCAAGACTAAGCCAGCTGGAGTGGTTTTAAGCCAGCAAGACATACCCAGCTGAGCGGGGCAAGGTCAACCAGCAAGCCAACCCAGCTGACTCTGAGAGGTAAGCCATGACCACGTGAGTCAGCCCCACCACGCGGCAGCCACCTTCACCCAGACAAACAGATGCCATCATTAACCACATGTTATTGTACCCAACCCCTTTTGGGTTTTTCGATTTTCCGTCTATACATTAGGTAAAGATATCGATTTTTGGGCCTTCCCCTAATGCAAAGATTTAAGGCCTATTCTGTATAAATTTTCTTTTAAAACCAAATTTCCAAGATTCTCCACAGTGTAACAGACAACCACCCCAGATGATAAAACCTCCCCTTATCATCCTCTCCGCTTTAATCACAGCACAACTTTTACACCTAGAGACATTTATCTTTTTTTCCATAAAATTAGAGAAATTTTAGTGCTTAAAAAAAAAATTTTGCCATTATAGTGTGAATTTTGTGTTATAGACTGTGATTTTTTAAACCCCTGTTATGTGTTAAATTTTTACTTGCAAAACTTAAATTTTTCCCCAGTATCGTCTATAATTTATTTTGTGTCATATTTCATTTAAATAGTGTTGTGTTTTGTCTCATCTGAAGTAATTTTTAATTAATTAGTTTGGGGCCGTTTAAATCAGTTACCTCCTTTGTGAAATTTTCTTTAATTTTTTTTTTGTTTCCCCAATAATTTTTCCAGCTTAAAATCCTGTTTTTCCCCGAATTTTTGTTTGGGGTTAAGTTTCCCCAAGGTTATTATTCAGTCGTTTTACCCTTGTTTGTTATTGTTTGTGTAATTAATTTTGCTTGCCCAAAAGTAACTATATATAATTTTGTTTTCCCAGTTATTGAATTACCATTTTAATTCAGTGTGTATCACAAATTGAGTTATTATTTTAAAATAAAAAGCCCCTTTATTTAATTTCCTACAGTTTTTTGTCTTTTTTTTTGTCAAGATATATATATATTTTGTTTATTGTATCAAAAAAAATTTCTCATTGATTCCACCTGTTAGTATACCTTGTTTTTTGTACTCCAGCATCTGTAAGTTTTTTTTTTTTCCTTATTTATAATTCTTTTTTTTTTTGAAGTGTTGTTTGAACAAGTTCATTTTTAAGGGAGAATAATTCAGAAGGGGTTCTTGGGGGTTTAAAAAAATTTTTCTCTTAAAAGTTACTGCTTTGTTGAATTAAAGAGAATTTTTTAGATTTTGCCACCGAAGTGACTAGTTTATTGTAAAACCCCATTATCCTGTGGACGGGGGCGCAAGAGCATATGGTTTTCAAAAAAGGCCTAGGCATGGGGGCCCAAAAGGGGGAACAATTGAAAATTTTTAAAATTTATATTACATTTCAATTATTTTGTTACAAGCAAATTTGGGGAATTTGCTTAGTAAAAATGGGATCTTATTTCATGAATAAGATATCTTGACATGTCACATAGGTTATTATATTGTTTTTCTATATTCCTCAATAAGTGCACAATTAAGCAAATAGTGTTCAAGGGGGACCATATGCCTGATCACATAATTTGCATTTAGTTTGATCATCATCTTTTCCCCCCAAATTGTCAGAAGTACCTGTATGGCCCAAGCCGGCCAAAAACAACATCAGTCAGTCTGTTCACACAAGCTGCCCACAAACATGTCCATCTGTGCCCCTTTTCATGAGCACAGATAAACCCCATGGAAATTTTTTGGTTTATATCACAGTTCCCCCTTTCTGTTCCTTTAGGAAATTTTGCTTAGAATAAGGGGACCTTTTCCTTTTACTAATAAGATATCTTGACATGTCACATAGGTTATTATACTGTCTATCTCTATATTCCTCAATAAGGGGAAAAATTTAGCACATAGTGCCAAGAAAAGTGACCATATGCCTGATCAAATTTTTTCTTTTTTGTTTGATCATCTGTGTACTCCCAAACTGCCGGGGACTACTTGTACCCCAAACCAAAAAATGACCCCCTACAACATCGTTAAACCCCGTTCATTTCTGATATTTTAATTTTTTTTTTGTTGGGGGTTTTCCCAAGTGAATTTTTTTTGAGTAGTGAAAATTTCGCAACTGATTTTGTATAATACAATACAATACAATTTTATTTCTTTGTTCGTGTAAAATTTTAAATTTCAATCAAAATTTAAAGGGAAGGGGGCCTCTGGCATCCTTGGCCCTTGGGGAAACTTAATCTAAGGGCATAAACTATAACATAATATTGAAGTAATTGAGTGAGTTTGTATTGGTAGATCGTTCAAATTTATGATATGAGTAATACATTGTTCATTACAAAATGATAAATTGTAACAAGTTTTAGTGGGGTGGAACATAATAGAAAAAAATTAAATTTCTTAATGAAAAAAATTGAGCATTTTGAGAGTAATTTACAGTTTAAGTATTTAGTTTAGAATGATTAGGGGGTAAATTTTAAAATTTTTAAATTGGGTTAAATTTAAAAAACTTTGAGCATTTTTGAAAAAAAATTTTTTCAGTATGAGTATTTAGTTTAGGGTGAGTAGGGGGTTTTTTGAAAAGTCTTAAATTGATTTTCAAACAAGGTTTTTTTTTGCCTTTCCTGGTAATGAGTTCCAGATTCGGGGGGTTATGTCAAATTCAAATTCAAATTCTTTTTTTTCATGTTTTTCATTATACATTAAAGTTGATATTACAAGAGGGGCCAAAAATTTCCTAGGTATCCCAGGTTTTTAGGCAGTCTTTTGATAGGTCTTACCAATAGAAAACAATGATTATCGAAAGTGGGGTTGGAAATTTAGTGATTAATTGGGTTTTAAAAAATTTTTTGGTACGGGGAATTTAAACATTGAGAATTTAACAATTAGTAAAAAAGGTTGCAATTAGTTTATATATTAATGAAAAAAAGGGATGTATTTAAGTTTCTATATTAGAGTGTTTAAAAATTATGACTAGCTTAAGTATTATGAAGCAATAGTTGTTTTTAAAATTTTTTGGTTGAATTTGGGAAATTTAAAGGGGGAACACAGATATCAATAAGTGTATTTTGCTGGGGTTTAAATCTGTAAATTTTTTTTTATATTTTATTTAAAACACATACAGGTACATTAACAACAAACTTTGCAACACTATACAAAAACATTAACATTATATATTTGACAATGATACAAAAAAAAATTCGTATCTGAGACCCTCCACTTGTGGTGTCGAACATAACCACTTAAAAATAACATCATACAGATAAAAATAAAACCCGTTTTATACAAATACAACACGACCCACAGGCCACTATATCCAAAATTTGGAACTAAATACCTCTACATAAAACATATATGCATAAATATTACTGAATACCTCTAACCTAAGAGGCCATAGGCATTAAGACTGCCATCTTAATTATGTTTAAAACTGGCTACTTAACATTACATAATAGCAATTATTCGAAGTCTTATCTGATACCACCGTTGTGTTATTATCCAAATATAAAGGATAACCATCTAAATGATGGGTATTCCATCAAGACTCATAACACATATCACTTGTCACATATCATTTGGGACAAGGCCAATCAATTTCTTCCCACCCCATTAGACTACTCCTATCACTGAATACAAGCACGTATCCTAACCCGCAGAGCATATATCACCATAACAACATACAATAATTCATAAATACAAAACAAAAAATAAGAACTAAGTACTGCTATACATAATCTATGTACTATGATGATCCCCTTAATCACATACAAAATTTTTCCCAAATAATACCATAAATAAGATCGTTAATCATTAATTCCAAAACTATACAAAACAGAAATACTTTCACATTGCCTAACGACAATGATATGATGTATATGAAACGGAGTATACAATAACATTATACAATGACAATGATAATGTAAAAACCTTCTCTGATACCACTAATCGGGTAATATTACAATAACTCCACCAAATTTTAATTACCTATTTTGAGAGTACTGATAAAAACATAATTGTATATTTGAGAACAATATTAAATGATCCCGTACACGTCGGGGAACTATACCTTTCCGTCTCATAAAAAACCATCAATTCCCCTGCTCCCCAAAACTTCAGAAAGCCCCTTGTGCGTACTCCTTTCCCTTGAACCTGGTCTTTGTCACGCATTACGTAAAGTCAATCCAAACAAGTTCATCCTGTCATCCCTCATACCTATTCAACACCTTTCCGGTCAGCTGTCTTTTCCCCGTTGCTCAATAACAAGCATTCTCGTCGCCAGCGACCCCCTCAACATTCACACACTTGCACCCTAAAAAACCCCATTCAAACAAAATCGACCCCCCTAACTACCTGTTTCCAAAGAACCGTCCTTTCCAGCTCTACTCTGCATCACCGTAATAACTTTGCTACTGTTAATGTCCTATATCCTCAGAGAAACTTAACCCCTTTACCCCCATAAATAGCCTATTCCTACACAGAGCGATACACATAAACCGCTAAGGCTTTCACCCTCAGTCCCCCCCACCCTCTCATTCCCCATGACATGAAATCCGCAATTACATACATAATTGCCCTCCCACTTCCTCGATACTCCCCAACATCAAAACTTAAAGCCCTAAGGTCGAAATTTTTCCCCCACCAATCCAATCACCCTTGACAACCATAGCCTCACCCCCTCTAAAGACTCACAAAAATATACAGCATGATATGCTGTCTCCTCATCTCCGCACCTCTGACATTCATTCGCCCACCAACCCCATCCTATATAATTCAGACCTGATCCAATATACCTAATAAAATCTGTAAACCACCTCCGTACCTTAGGCAAAACGGATCTTCCTGAACCACCCCAAATCCCCTCCAATCATAAACTGGGAAAATTCCTTTACCCTGTACCACCCCCACCCTTTTCACTCCCCTCCCCAACCTGCCCACCTTGCCCTTTTAGGCTCCCCATTGCCAAAACTGTCTAGCCATGTCTCACACACCCGCAGGGCCCTCCCCTCCACCACTTCCGTACATCCTCCATGCCGCTCCTCTGTTGACCCTCACCCCCCTTCCTTAAAAACACTGTTTCACATAAACTGCTTTCAAGATGTTCCAAAGAAATGAGGCCCAACCCCCCTCTTGACACTCATCATGACAATTTCCCTTTTCAGCCACGGCCGATCCCCCCACACATACCGTAACACTTTCTTTTGTAATTCCCTGATGTCGACCATCCTTAAAGGATACACTGCATACATAACCTTACTGTATACAAGTGTGTTACCCCCACCACCGTTGCAAAATAACATCCCCTGCCCTCCAACCCTCATTCTACCCAGAGCCCTACCCACCACCTCCTCAGAATTCACCTGCCTGGCCACTCTCATCACTGCCATACACAATTCCACAGATCTTTATTCTATCCACAACATTCCATCCATACACCTTCCCCAAGCCCCCCACCCACGTACCCACCTCCAATAACTTAGACTTGGCTCCATTAACCCTCATTCCTGCGCTGCTCCAAAGACCTCTATATAGTCCCACATTAACCAGCCCTTCTGTTCCACCCACCAATACAGTAGTATCATCCACATACCCCACGATGCCCACACTACCCACCCCCCCTCTTCCCCTCTGGCCCGTCTCTCCTACTCCTTCCTCGATTAACCTATAAAAGGGATCCTGCATGCACGCGAAAAGGATCTGAGATATGGGACACCCTGTCTCAGACCCCTTTCCATCACCACCTGTTTCCCCAACTACCATTCACCTGTACACACACCTTCGCAGAACTATACAATGTCTCAACCCATCCAGCAATTTCCTCCCCAAAACCTTGACTCCTCAATATAATTCCCAACATGCTTCTATTCACACAATCATATGCTTCCTTCCAATCTATTCCCAAGACACCCCCTCCCGTCCTACCTTCAATAAAATCCCCTATTCTCCCATGTCCTACACTCATACTTCTTCCAGGTTTACCAAACTGCCCCTGATGTATGACTTTGTCAAGCACCTTTTCATTCTATTCCCTAAAATTTTTGCGAAGATTTTATAATCTCCACACATGAGGGATATCGCCCTGTAATTACCCAGGTTCTCCCCCTCCTCCTTTCGGCACCAGAACAACTACCCCGTCCCCTGCGTCTCCCCTAACCTACCCCCATCCTTCATACAATTAAACAAATGCACTAAACATTCTCTCAACGTTTCCCAATGCACTACATAGAAATCATTTGGTATCCCGTCTAAACCTGGTGCCTTCCCTAGACTTAATCTAGACACTGCCTCCCCCACTTCCTCCTCACTTATACTTCCACCCAACTCCTTACGGTCTTCCTCCCCAAACGACACAGGATCCCTTCCCGAAGGACCTCCCGCACTACCCGTCCCTACACTCAATGATAATTTCCTCCCAAACCAATGATCGGCATAATTGTTATGCCATCCGTTGTCCTGAGCACCTGTCCCACTTCATATCCTCCCACCCTTGTACACACCTCAATCCCCATAATCGTGTTACCCTCTGCCTATCTCTAAACCTCCTCAACACGCAACCTGACGGTCTATCTCCCCACAACGCCTCCTCAATACCTCCTCTTACTCTGATCGCATCAAAACGATCATTTTGAATACCCCTCAACCTTCCCCTTAACCCTCTATTTCCCCATACCTACCAACCCCACCCTCATAGCATTCATTAGCTGACCCTCCAAATATTTCTGAAGACCAAACTTCCACCTTGCCTCATCTCTTCCTTGATTCCTATAAAGTCCTTATTCCCTCCTTTGCACTTTTTCCCACCAGCCCAAAAAATCTTTCTCCTTACCTCTGCTCCTTCTAACCAGAAGGACCCCACCATTCCTCAAACGACCTTCCCTCCCCTCCCCGCCAGCAAACGCACATTCAACTTCCAATAACCATTGTACCTTCGGACCATTCCACCCCACCCCCACCTCTACTAATACACCACGATGGTCAGAAAAACCAATATCAAGCGTTTGCACCCTCCCCACTGTAACGTCTCTTGTTGCATAAACACGATCCAACCGGGCTGCATAGCCTCTCCCAAAAGTATGCTCCACCCTCCATTCATCACCCTACCCATCGAACACTCCCACCTCCCTCAGTAAAACACGCAACGTCCCTAATTCACAACCCGCCCTCTAGGTTCTACATCTTTTTCCTGATTATACAATTCCAATCCCACCCATCAGAGTAATCATAGGCAAACCCCGTAAATGATATGTCAAAACCTCCCTTACAAATTCATCCTTTACACGTCGATTATTGTCAGCTGGCATATATATTCCATGAAACATACCCGAATGTCGCCCCAATGCCCATCCACCCTCACCACTCTCCCCTCCCCTCCTCCCAAGCTAACAACCGAAAGGGACTGGACTCCTTCACCCCCACAGCCACCCCACCCTTTAATTTCCCGAGTTACCTGCATACACCTCATAACCTTTCAACCTCAACTCTCGACCACACCTAAAATTATGTTCTTGTATAAAAATTACATCTACGTCATATCGTCTTAACACTACCTCCACCCATCTACGTTTAATTTCTGCCCTTAGGCCATTCACATTAATCGTTAAACACTTGAATACGCCAAAGGGGCTTTCCTCTGTGCTTCTGCGGGCGGGCCGTGGCACCCTTCCCTAAACCTTTATCTCTAACACTCCTCACTCCCTGATCCCATACCCTCACCTGTGCCCCCACCTTCCCTTCCGTGCCATTCTACATATGTTTTCTTACCTGTACGCTGGCCAGGTGTGAGGACATCATCATCTGACACCTCTCCTGCCCTCTTTCTTGATTCTCCCCTACCTCCATTACATCCGTGTCCCCATTCCTATGACATCAGCCTCCATTCCTGCACCTGCAACCTGTCTTCCCAGCTTCTGGCACGTTCACGTCCTGGTTAAGCCTACCCTCCTCCACCTGTAAGTGTCCTTCAACTCCAGAGGAAATCACCTCGGATCTTCCAGAAACGTTGCAACATCTCTTGCAATGGTTGCGATAGGTCCACCTGTAGGTCACCCACCTACCAAATCCCCAGACTCATTATCTTTTCCAGGCCCATCGATTGTTGGAGCTTTCAACTCCTCAGGGGACGTTACACAACTTTCCCCCACACCTTCCCCTACTTCTGCCCCACTGGCCTTTCCCAGTCCTTCCACAATCTCAGGTGTTGACTCCTCCAAGGGGATATGCATCACAGGTACCTGTGTAACCATTGGTCTTGGGGCCATGATGGTGGGACACCCCGCCGCCATGTGATCATATTCCCCACACATACGACATGTCCTACGCTGTCCCGCGTAGGTAACAAACACCTGCGTCCTAAAGGCCTCCAGCAGTACATAGGACGGTATAGGCCTTTTCAAAGTCATTTTCAATGTGAAGGAACCTTCTGGCAACCCAGCATATATTCCTTCAGTCCACCTTCCCATAGTCGTAGAATGCACCACACCATACCTTTCAAAGGCCTCACTGACATCCAATCCAATGGCCTCAAATGGCACATTACGGACCTTCACAAAGGTGTAATGTTTAGAGGCATCCCTGAGCCGGACTTCTATCCCAGTGTTGACAGTGAGGTGCTTCTCCTGGTACCTCTCCACAGTTTTTCATAAGCCTCCACTGTATCAAACTTCACGAAGATCCTCGTCAACCATTTAATGCAATGCCATATAGGTCTTCATGACAAATACAAAAAGTGTCACGGATTATCGCCGGCAGCAACACTGAAGCGTTAGCTGGGTAAATGGCTCCCTTAAAGCTCCACACACACCGTGTTGCTCCTCCTCCGAACACTGGTCGCCATCTTGGAGAAAATCGGAAGTTGCGCAAAGACTGGACCAGGAGCAACTGCGCAGCACAACCTCTCGGCCCGTGAGCGAAGAGGTCAATGAAATTTAGATTTAAACTGGATATAGGAAAGCACTGGTTTGGTAATAGAGTTGTGGATGAGTGGAACAAACTCTCGAGTATCGTCATTAAAGCTAAAAATCTTGTATAGTTTTAAAAATAGGTTAGACAAAAACATGAGTGGGTGTGAATTGGACTTGACTAGCTGGGACTAATAATAATACTTTATTTCTACAGGTACATGCACAAAGTATATAGGCCTAGCTAACATAGATAACATACTACTGTACAAAAGCCCCTTGTTATGCAAAGCATTTCGGGCAAATTAGGTGAATTTTGTCCCCAAGATGCGACCTCACACCAGTTGGCTAACACCCAGGTACCTATTTTACTGCTAGGTGAACAGTGACGGCAGATGTAAGGTAACTAACACTCAGGTACGTATTTTATTGCTAGGTGAGCAGTGACATCAGGTGTCTTAAGGAAACACGTCGTAATGTTTTCACCCGTACCGGGATCGAACCCCGGCCCTCAGTGAACATAAGAACATATGAAAGAACATAAGAACATAAGAACATTATTGCGGGTTCTCTCTTGGAGAGATACCCTCAAGACCTTATTTATATCCCCTTTGTTAATACCCATTTTCCACTTGTATACCTCGATCATGTCTCCCCTCATTCTACGTCTTACAAGTGAATGTAATTTAAGGGTCTTCAATCTTTCTTCGTAAGGAAGATTTCTAATGCTATGTATTAATTTAGTCATTCTACGCTGAATGTTTTCTAATGAATTTATGTCCATTCTGTAATATGGAGACCAGAACTGAGCTGCGTAATCTAGGTGAGGCCTTACTAATGATGTATAAAGCTGTAATATAACCTCTGGACTTCTGTTGCTTACACTTCTTGATATAAATCCCAGTAATCTATTTGCCTTATTACGTACGCTTAGGCATTGCTGTCTTGGTTTATGGTTGCTGCTTACCATCACCCCCAAGTCCTTCTCGCAATTTGTATGGCTAAGTTCTACGTTATTTAACTGAGTGCGCTACCAACCAGCTACGATTGGTAGTGGATGTGACTTGGTCCTGCCTAGCATGGGCCAGTAGGCCTGCTGTAGTTAGTTAGTTTAATATCTTTATTATGCGCCCCATACCCATGGTGTGGGTGGTAGTCAAAAGATTACAGAGGTATGTAATGGGTCCAGGGACTGGACCACAAAGTTATAATAGCTGAACTAGTTACAATGGTAATGAACCCCAGGTAGATCTGGTCACAATCATGACCAAATTACAAGGTAATAAACTCCAGGTAGATCTGGTCACAATCATGACCAAGTTACAAAGTAATGAACTCAGGTAGATCTGGTCACAATCATGACCAAGTTACAAAGTAATGAACTCAGGTAGATCTGGTCACAATCATGACCAAGTTACAAGGTAATGAACTCCTTGCCTTTCTGACATCACCACGACGCCAAATGACTTCGAAAAGGCAATAAATGACATGCCCATGCACTCCGCTCCAGGCCCAGACTCATGGAACTCCGTGTTCATCAAGAACTGCAAGAAGCCCCTATCACATGCTTTTAACATCCTATGGAGAGGGAGCATGGACACTGGGATCGTCCCGCAGCTACTAAAAACAAGACATAGCCCCGCTCCACAAAGGGGGCAGTAAAGCAATAGCAAAAAACTACAGACCAATTGCGCTAACGTCCCATATCATAAAAAATCTTTGAAATGGTTCTAAGAAGCAAGATCGCCACCCATCTTGATACCCATCAATTGCACAACCCAGGACAGCATGGGTTTAGAGCAGGCCGCTCCTGTCTGTCCCAAATACTGGACCACTACGACAAGGTCCTGGATGCTCTAGAAGATAAACAGAATGCAGATGTTATATACACAGATTTTGCAAAAGCCTTTGACAAGTGTGACCATGGTGTAATAGCATACAAAATGCGTGATAAAGGAATAACAGGAAAAGTTGGTAGATGGATCTATAATTTCCTAACATGTAGAACACAAAGAGTAGTAGTCAACAGAGTAAAGTCTGAGGCAGCTACTGTGAAAAGCTCTGTTCCACAAGGCACAGTACTTGCTCCCATCCTATTCCTCATCCTCATATCAGACATTGACAGGGATATAAGCCACAGTGCTGTGTCTTCCTTTGCAGATGACACCCGAATCTGTATGACAGTGTCCACCGTTGAAGACACTGCAAGACTCAAGCAGACATAAACCAAATCTTTAAATGGGCTGCAGAAAACAATGAAGTTCAATGATGAGAAATTTCAATTACTTAGATACGGAAAACGTGAAGAAATTAAAATCTCATCGGAGTACAAAACTAATTCCAACCACACAATAGAGGGTTCTAAGAAGCAAGATCGCCACCCATCTTGATACCCATCAATTGCACAACCCAGGACAGCATGGGTTTAGAGCAGGCCGCTCCTGTCTGTCCCAACTACTGGACCACTACGACAAGGTCCTGGATGCTCTAGAAGATAAACAGAATGCAGATGTTATATACACAGATTTTGCAAAAGCCTTTGACAAGTGTGACCATGGTGTAATAGCACACAAAATGCATGATAAAGGAATAACAGGAAAAGTTGGTAGATGGATTTATAATTTCCTAACACATAGAACACAAAGAGTAGTAGTCAACAGAGTAAAGTCTGAGGCAGCTACTGTGAAAAGCTCTCTTCCACAAGGCACAGTACTTGCCCCCCATCCTATTCCTCATCCTCATATCAGACATTGACAGGGATATAAACAGTGCTGTGTCTTCCTTTGCAGATGACACCCGAATCTGTATGACAGTGTCCACCGTTGAAGACACTGCAAGACTCCAAGCAGACATAAACCAAATCTTTAAATGGGCTGCAGAAAACAATATGAAGTTCAATGATGAGAAATTTCAATTACTCAGATACGGAAAACGTGAAGAAATTAAAATCTCATCAGTACAAAACTAATTCCAACCACACAATAGAGCGAAAAACTAATGTCAAAGACCTGGGAGTGTTCATGTCAGAGGATCTCACCTTCAAGGACCATAACAATGTAGCAATTGCATCTGCTCGAAAAATGACAGGATGGATAATGAGAACCTTCAAAACCAGGGATGCCAAGCCCATGTTGGCACTTACAGATCGCTTGTTCTATCTAGGCTGGAATATTGCTGCACACTAACTGCACCTTTCAAGGGGGTGAAATTGCTGACCTTGAAAATGTGCAGAGAACCTTCACGGCACGCATAAGTGCGATAAACCCCCTCAACTACTGGGAACGCTTGAAGTTCCTAAACCTGTACTTCTAGAACGCAGGCGGGAGAGATACATTATTATATACACATGGAAAATTCTCGAGGGCTTAGTACCAAACTTGCACACAAAATCACTCCCTACGAAAGCAAAAGACTCGGCGGCGATGTAACATTCCCCCAACGAAGAGCAGGGGTGCCACTAGCACGTTGGGGGACAACACAATAAGTGTGAGGGGTTCAAGATTGTTCAACTGCCTCCCAGCATACATCAGGGATTACCAACAAGCCCCTGGCTGTCTTCAAGCAGGCACTGGACAGGCACCTCAAGTCGGTACCTGATCAGCCGGGCTGTGGTTCGTACGTTGGACTGCGTGCGGCCAGCAGTAACAGCCTGGTTGATCAGGCTCTGGTCCAACAAGAGGCCTGGTCACGGACCGGGCCGCGGGGGCGTTGACCCCTGGAATTCTCTCCAGGTAGACTCCAGGTAGAGCGAAAAACTAATGTCAAAGACCTGGGAGTGATCATGTCAGAGGATCTCACCTTCAAGGACCATAACAATGTAGCAATTGCATCTGCTCGAAAAATGACTGGATGGATAATGAGAACCTTCAAAACCAGGGATGCCAAGCCCATGTTGACACTTACAGATCGCTTGTTCTATCTAGGCTGGAATATTGCTGCACACTAACTGCACCTTTCAAGGCGGGTGAAATTTTCTGACCTTGAAAATGGCAGAGAACCTTCACCGCACGCATAAGTGCGATAAACCACCTCAACTACTGGGAACGCTTGAGCTAAACCTGTACTCTCTAGAACGCAGGCGGGAGAGATATTATTATATCACATGGAAAATTCTCGAGGGCTTAGTACCAAACTTGCACACAAAAATCACTCCCTACGAAAGCAAAGACTCGGCAGGCGATGTAACATCCCCCAACGAAGAGCAGGGTGCCACTAGCACGTTGAGGGACAACACAATAAGTGTTAGGGGCCCAAGATTTCAACTGCCTCCCAGCATACATCAGGGGATACAACAAACCCTGGCTGTCTTCAAGCAGGCACTGGACAGGCACCTCAAGTCGGTACCTGATCAGCCGGGCTGTGGCTCGTACGTTGGATCGTGCGGCCAGCAGTAACAGCCTGGTTGATCAGGCTCTGGTCCAACAGGAGGCCTGGTCACAGACCGGGCCGCGGGGCGTTGACCTCTGGAATTCTCTCCAGGTAGACTCCAGGTAGATGTGGTCACAATCATGACCAAGTTACAAGGTAATGAACTCAGGTAGATGTGGTCACAATCATGACCAAGTTACAAGGTAATGAACTCCAGGTAGATGTGGTCACAATCATGACCAAGTTACAAGGTAATGAACTCCAGGTAGATGTGGTCACAATCATGACCAAGTTACAAGGTAATAAACTCCAGGTAGATCTGGTCACAATCATGACCAAGTTACAAGGTAATGAACTCAGGTAGATGTGGTCACAATCATGACCAAGTTACAAGGTAATGAACTCCAGGTAGATGTGGTCACAATCATGACCAGTTACAAGGTAATGAACTCCAGGTAGATGTGGTCACAATCATGACCAAGTTACAAGGTAATGAACTCCAGGTAGATGTGGTCACAATCAACAAGTTACAAGGTAATAAACTCAGGTAGATGTGGTCACAATCATGACCAAGTTACAAGGTAATGAACTCCAGGTAGATGTGGTCACAATCATGACCAAGTTACAAGGTAATGAACTCCAGGTAGATGTGGTCACAATCATGACCAAGTTACAAGGTAATGAACTCCAGGTAGATGTGGTCACAATCTGACCAAGTTACAAGGTCTACTGTAGTGCTCCTTCTTTCTTATATTCTGATATTTTTAAAATTTGGGGCAGTCAGTCCCCCCGGGGTGTCAAAACTGACCATCAACAAGACTGACGTGTAGAAGCAGTGCGACCAGCTTACCACCACCTGTGACAAAACCCTCCAGTATCATCATCCTGCCCATCCCCCAGTAGTAGAGCCCCTTTACGGTGTCCTCCACCAGTAGAGTCCCTGCTGACGGTGTCCTACTGAAGTATATCCCGCAGACGGTGTCCTGCTGCTGACGGTGTCCTGCTGGACGGTGTCCTGCTGCTGACGGTGTCCTGCTGCTGACGGTGTCCTGCTGCGACGGTGTCCTCCCCTGACGGTGTCCTGCGCTGACGGTGTCCTGCTGCGACGGTGTCCTGCTGCTGACGTGTCCTGCTGCTGACGGTGTCCGCTGCTGACGGTGTCCTGCGCTGACGGTGTCCTGCTGCTGACGGTGTCCTCTGCTGACGGTGTCCGTGCTGACGGTGTCCTGCGACAGTTCCTCCCGCGACGGTGTCCTGCTGACAGTATCCCCGCAGACGGTGATTGTGACAGTATCCTCCCGCAGACGAGTGCATACCTTCCTGTCTCGTTTTAAACGCTTTCAGCGCCTTCAGTCTGAGCACCCTGGCGGCTCTCACTTTCCTCTGCTTCGCTTCCACTTTCTTCATCAATTACAAAGCTCCTGTCACCATTACAGCTGCCAATATTGTTCTGTGAGTATCATTAACATTTTTTTTCTCCTCCAGGAAGGTGCCATGGTGTCGGCCCCGGGCTCTTAACCCGGGGAACTGGGCAGTCACTTTCCTCCTAACAATATTAAATGTAAACTAAGTTACCTGTATACTGTTTATTATCTTAATTACTGTATTTATATATTATATTACGTACTTTAAGTTTGATTTTTAAGGTTATTATCGTGTCTGATTTCTTCTGTATCTTACCTGGATGACCCTTATGGGTTTAGCTTTTAGTTTGATTGTAATAATACTATACCGGGAGGGTGTTTGGGGGTAAACCCCCCCCATGGCCCGGTCTGAGCTACGTTTTAAATATACTACAAGGACCCCAATGGAAATAAGTCACTGATTTTTTATGGGGTTTACCCTAGGTAATTTACACATTTTTTTGATAAAAATTGTACTTATTTCCTCTACCTAAATAAACTTACCTCCCTTTCCCCAGCAGGAGCTGTATGATCCTCTACAGGTTTACCTCTCCCCACTTACCCGTAAATGTAATGTAAGGGAGCATGTGATGTAGAATGTATAGAGTACAAGTTGGGGAAGCGAAATGAAATTAAAGATTTGTAATAATAATTACACATTACAGTGGTACCCCAAGTTTCTATTTTATTCATTCCAGAAGGTTTTTTTGAGTGCCGTTACAAAGAATTTTGTTTCCATAAAGAATAATGTAAATTAATTAGCCGTTTGACCCCCAAAAATACACTTATAAAAGCACTTACAATAATACACTTACATAATTGTTGAGTTGGGAGCTGTTCGAAACTCAATCCACTGTACTTGTATTTATATCAATAAATATAGGATTGCTAAGGTTATTACAGCTCTGCACATTATTAGTCTTGTTTAGGTTAAGCAGCACAGGTGTGGTCTCCATATGCAGAATGGATATGAATCTATAAAAGAAAAATATTTGAAGGTGCCCAATTTTCCCCCCTTAAGTCTTTTATCTTTAGATAGACATCCCCCCATGGTGGCTTCTTTAAGACGTACTTGGGAGAATTTCAGGTTTTATTGTTGTAGTTGTGCTGGGGCTTCAGGTCCTCAGGGGGGCCATGGTGTTCAAAGGTCAAACTAGGTACCTGTGGCTCACTCCCCACTGAGTGTCCGTGGTTCAACCCCCGGATGGGTGGAAACATTGAGCGTGTTTCCCACCTGCTGTCCCCCAAATAAGCAAGTTTATTTATAAGTCACAGGTACACATAAGTACAATTATCATAGTGTAAATTACCAAGGATAATCCAAAAAGTCAAAGAAGAGTAATACAAGTAGTTTGAAGTTTTGATATGTTTCCAGGAAAAAGTACCTGAGTACGCAGTGTCAAGGGGAAGAATGACCTTGGGGGCCGCTTTTACCTGTCTTCAGACTTGACCCCCTTTTCAACTGGAACACCAAGCAGCTGTTCCTCTACCTCACTCTGAGTATGAGACTCCCAACAACAAAATTAACCAGGTCAGTGCACTTTCTTTTTTTTGTAAATGTGATAATGTTATACAATATCGACACGTTTATAATTAAGACACGTGCGACAGTTGGATATTTATTCCAAACATTTTCCCACACAGTGGCTTCTTTTGGGCTTCTGCCTCTTCTGTATTCCCCAATGAAGGAGCTTGCTTTTAGGCAAAATGTTTTGGAAAAAGATGCCTGACTGTTGTACATCTTAATTTTTACTGGTTTGTCTTTGGGATAGAATTTTATATTAAAGTTTGCTTTTCCCCTACAGGTTTAGTGCTTTACCATGAATATACAGTAATAGTGTCCCGTAAAAATTATAATAGTACAAAACTGCTAGTCATTTTATTGCCCTTGGCAACAAAGGTAAAAAGAGTGCAAGGTAAAAATTTGAAATTAATGCTTTTTTACTTGTTCACAGAGCTGAAGGAGTGATGTAAATCATTATCTTTCTCTTAAGGAAATACTTGACAGTACTGGTAATTTTTAGGTGGTGCTGTGGGACAAAATCATTCAGCGGAGACACTTCTTTGATCAACCTAAAGAATCAGCACCTCAAGTATTACTTCTGGGATGATGGCAATGGTCTTTGTAAGTACGCTAGTGTGGCTTAGCCCTTTTTTTTTTTTGTGAGTGGGTTCTTTCTACTTTTCACCAATTTATATAAAACCAAATTTAATTCTCATGCTGAGAATATTATTGCTCATGCTGAGCATTATTATTAGAATCATGGGGAGCGCTAAATCCATAGGATTATCGGGCGCATTGGGGGATGGAAGGTATTTAGGCTCAATTCAGGGAACTGGAGCACGGGCCCAATTCCCTAGATAAAGGCCCTCACCAGAATAAAGGGGAACCTCCATTGAGGGGCTGATGAGCAATAATAGTGGAGGTACGTAGTTATGCTAGTACTGTTAGCACACCTCTAATTTATCAACTTGTACATGGCCTCCAGTACTACTGTCCTGCCAAGTGAGTGTAAAACAGAAACCTTTGTTTTATATGATGGCAGGATTGCTGGTTTTTTTTTTTCTCTCATAAACACGTGGGATAAGAGGTATATCTTGCTACTTCACTTCACTTAGGTCACCTATACATGCATGTACCCCCCGTACGTATATAACACACATCCATCTGGGTTTTCTTTTTTTTTTTCTTAATAGTTCTTGTTATTCTTTATTTCATCTGATCTCCAGGGGGGAAGTGGAAAAGAATTCTACCTCCGTAAGCCATGCATGTTGTAAGAGGCGACTAAAATGCCGGAAGCAAGGGGTTTAGCCCACTTCTGTATAAATTATTAAATTTAAAAAGAAACTTTCAATTTTTTTTTTCAGGTCCCCCTCCTCGGTGGGATTTGACCAGTGTTAAAAAAAAAAAAAAAACCTCCCCACTTCCCCCTTTTTTAAATGGCTTGCACATTTATTAACTTGTAAATGCCCCCCAAAGAAGGTTTTTTATGTTATTTAGAGGCTCTTGATCCCAAGGAATTGGACCAGTGCTCCAATTCTTGACTCAAGCCGAATGCCTTCCATTCCCCGAGGCACCGTGACCCATATGGGTTTAGTCCCCCTCCATGAATGTAAATGCCTACATACCAATTTAAATATACCCACATCTTTTTTAAATAGCTGTAAAACTGAACTCAAAAATGTTTTGTTTTTAGAGTGTACACAATATTATAATTTATTTTTCCAAAAAGGGGTCACAATAATGTGAGTCTGACACTGTCATGGAATATCATCCCTATTTCGGGACACTTCCACCCTGGAGTGGTACAGGGAGCTACAAGCTGGTCTTCCCATCAGAGTACACCCTGGGTAGAAGCTATTAATTCACAGAAATGTTAAAGTATGTATTCAGATTCATGGACTCTGTAGTCATGTGGTATTAAATATCGTGTTTCTTGAATTACTTTTTGCCAATTTTTTTTTATACATTCTCTACTGCTTAAACATTTTTTTCTGTTTTTTCCCCCCTTAAGTTTACTAAAAATTTAAAAACTTAGATCTATAATTTATGTGTCATTTCTGTAATTTAGGAAAATGAAAACATCAAGGCACTTCCCTTGAAATAAGTAGCTGAAGATTTTGTTCTGGAGTTAGAGCATTAAGGTCGGTGTGTTGCCCTATCATGGGTGAAGTAAATTATTTTTTTTCTATTGTTAGTAATCTCCATGTTTTATTATAACACCCCCAAAACAAGCAGAATTCTATGTATTTGTGTGTGTGAAAGATAACATGTAGGCACATTTAATATCTTATAATTTGAGATGGTTACTTTATTTTTTTTAAAAAATTAAAAAAATTTTTTTGTTTTGTTTTAATGAGGAATGAAAAAATTTAAAGACATTTGAGATGGAAAGTAAACTGTTTTCTTTATGAAAAAAATTTAAAATGAAAAATTTGGGGAATTTTTGGAAAAAAAAAAAAACCCAAAAAATTTTCAAACTTTTTTGGAAAAAAAACGTGCACTTTGGGGGGTTTATGCATTTATAAAAAAAAGGGGGGGTTTTTTAAAATATTGGGCCCCCCCCGGTATGTATGTTAATAAAGTGATTTTTTTGAACAATTTTCTTAACCCTTTTTTAAAAAATTGATTGCCCAATTATGCAGCAATGAAGTA
>WNWK01035624.1:0-19650 GCA_009830355.1 Cherax destructor | reverse complement strand
GGGGAAATGCCTGCAGCGTTCTGGGCACGCGGCCCACTGCCGGGGAGCTGGACGAAGTATTTGACATGTAGCTCTGAGTTGTTATCTATGTTGTTTTACTCCATATGTATTTTGTCTTGAAATAAAGTTTATATACGTATATATATATATATATATATATATATATATATATATATATATATATATATATATATATATATATATATGTCGTGCCGATTAGGTAAAACTTGGATTTTGGCTTAAATAGCAACGCTCACCTTGCCATATAAGACAAGTGAAAATTTGTGTATGAAATAATTTCGCCAAAATAATTCTGAAATAACGAAAAAATATATTTCATTGTTTCGTTTATTATTAAATTAATGTTAACGTATCTAAAATATATTTAGTTGGGTTAGGCTAAATTAAATTGCGCTTGTTGTAATAAGGTTAGGTAGGTTTTCAAAGTTTCTCTTGGTACAAAATTATAAGTTCTTACATTAACATAAATGAAAAAATATATCTTTAAACGTATAAGAGAAAATTTTAGAAAGGACTTAATTTTAGATGAGTTCTTGCTAATTGACCAGTTTATTAATCGGCACGACATTATATATATATATATATATATATATATATATATATATATATATATATATATATATATATATATATATATATATATATATATGTCGTGCCGATTAGGTAAAACTTGGATTTTGGCTTAAATAGCAACGCTCACCTTGCCATATAAGACAAGTGAAAATTTGTGTATGCAATAATTTCGCCAAAATAATTCTGAACATAACGAAAAAATATATTTCATTGTGTTTGTTTATTATTAAATTAATGTTAACGTATCTAAAATATATTTAGTTGGGTTAGGCTAAATTAAATTGCGCTTGTTGTAATAAGGTTAGGTAGGTTTTCAAAGTTTCTCTTGGTACAAAATTATAAATTTTACATTAACATAAATGAAAAAAATATTTTCTTTAAACGTATAAGAGAAATTTTAGAAAGGACTTAATTTTAGATGAGTTCTTGCTAATTGACCAGTTTTACCTAATCGGCACGAATTACATATATATATATATATATATATATATATATATATATATATATATATATATTACAAGAATAGAGTATCACTCGATTGTAAATAGAACGCTCACCTTCCATATAAGACAAGTGAAAATTTGTGTATGCAAATTCGCCAAAATAATTCTGAACATAACGAAAAATATATTTCATTGTGTTTGTTATTATTAAATTAATGTTAACGTATCTAAAATATATTTAATTGGTAGCTAAATTAAATTGCGCTTGTTGTAATAAGGTTAGGTAGGTTTTCAAAGTTTCTCTGGTACAAAATTATAAATTTACATTAACATAAATGAAAAATATATCTTTAAACGTATAAGAGAAATTTTTAGAAAGGACTTAATTTTAAATGAGTTGTTGCTAATTGACCAGTTTTACCTAATCGGACTATATATATATATATATATATATATATATATTTTTACAGGAGATGAGGTGTCACCAGTAAAAAGTAACAGAACAATAAATTACCTCTAGGACAATATCTGGAGTGTAGCACGGATGACAACTCAGCACATACATGAAATCACAGCATTCATAGTGTTCGGTACTGGTACATCATTATTAGTAATAATGTAGATGGACTATCATGTAGGTGATGCCGTGCCATGAAGGTGAGTGTAGGTGTCCAGAAGTGTTTGTTAATCAATATCTGACATTGACACAACTCTGACGCTCGACTACATGAAGCCAGTGCCACCTTCCTAGCCTCGTCTTCTCGCCACTGAGAGTATTGACCATATTGAACCGTGCTTTCTCTCATATTTTCTGTCTCATTCATTTGAAGGTTCTCTATGCGTTCAAGTTCTTGTTTAATATCATTTAGCACAGCAGCCACCAGACAACCGATTCCATGAAATGAAATAATGTTCGTTACTGATACTGTGAAATTAATAACCGTGAGAAATGTTTTCAAAGTCGAGTAAATCACATATAAGGTTGATAACCAGTTATAAATTCGTTTTACATAAATGTATATATATGTAATTTTTATGGCAGCAAAGGAAATTAATACCAAAATGAGGAACATATCACGATTAATCATGAATGATAATGGTAGAGAATTAGGTTTAATGTGATCCAGGTGTTTGAGCAGCACGACGAGACTGGTGCGGCTCATCACTGTGTGTAAACACACACACAATGTTACTAGCAGTTCCACTGTTTGATAAACAGTCATTATAACGCGAAATGTGCCAGAATTGTTATGTATTTTATTCATGTCGAGATATTGCCTACTAATTGCTAAAGCGACTATGATCAACAGGTAAAATGTCATTATAAAGTTAGACCATATTGTGAGAGCCCTGGTGGGATGCAGTCCTGAAAACGTGGTGCAACACTCAGTACACTGTCCGTGTCTGTCCTGTCCGTCATCACAAGAACCACTCATCATTCTGCCATGAGGTTGGTTGCTTAAGTTACCGGTTGACTTGTTGCAAGTGTGGTGATTCCGGTGTTCAGGTTTAACTTTGGTAATGTGTGTCGAGCTGTAGAAAAGTCGACCAAAGTGAGAGTGTTGAGGAACGAACTGCTGGTGAGCAGAGTCACCAGATCTACTAATGTAGTTGGTCCAGCTGTATGGAAAGCCACCCAGGAACCTCATCATCTGCGCCCAAATTCGCAGGAAACGTACAAATGCAGGAACCCCGTGTCCATACTTGGTAACTTTACACTGCTGTGTTATTAGTTCCAGATTGTGGTAAATATGGATGATGGACAAGTAGGTTAATTGGTGGTCTGCTGGATTACTTGCTGACTCCTAACTTATTTGTTTGACACCTGGCTGACTTGGTACACACCTGGCTCATTATATCAATATGTGAACAGGTGGTTTACTTGGACACCTGACTTACTTATTGAACACTTTTCTTACTTGGTTGACACCTGGCACACTTGGTGGAAGCCTGACTTACTACATAAACAACTGGAACACTTCTGTGGATACCTGGCTCATTTGATAGACACTTGGATCACTCAGAGGACTTCCGTCTCACATAGAGATAGTTTATTTCACTTGGTTGACACATGTTTCATTCAGACGACATGAAATTCCTTTGGTAGAAACCTGCCTCACTTGGTGGACACCTGGCTCACTTGGTGACATTTTTCACACTTGGTGGACATCTGGCTCTGTTGGTGGATACCTGGCTCGATTACTGGACACCTGTTTCACTTGGTAGACACATGGCTTTGCTGCTGGACAACTGGATCACTTTAGAGGGTCCTAAATGAGTTGAATTACACCTGGCTCACTTATTGCACAACTGGTCGTTTATGTGGAATCCTGACTCAGTTCGTGTACACCTCGTTCATGTGGTAAAGACTTCGATCAATTGTTAAACATCTGCCCCTCTTTAAAGACATCTGCATTTCTCTTTGGGAATATCTGCCTCTCTTGGTAGGCATTTACCTCTGTTGGTGGCTACCTGGTTCTTTTAGTGGACACCAGTCTCTCTTAATAGACACCTGCCTCTCCTTGTGAGCATGTTTCTCTTGGGGACATCTACTTCTCTTGGAGGACACCTGCCTCTCTGAGGACGCCTGTTTTTTTTGGTTAACAACTGTCACTCTTTGGGACAGCTGGCTCTCATAGTGGACACCTGGTTATCTTTGTGGACACCTAACTTTCTTCCTGGTCATCGAGCTCTATTTATAAACATGGGTCCGTTCACTAAGGTGGTTGGAAGGCAACTGACAATTGATTTTAAACACCTCGTCTTCTCAAGGGTGACACCATCTGTGATGTGGAGCTCCTGTTGACTGTTGTGTTATGTAATACACTTGGAGAGTGGCATCAGTACTTGCAGATGTTATTAATGCAATTGAACAAAATTAATATGACTCTACATGATGCAGATTACATAAGGTGGAGTGTAAACTGATGAGGAGGACAATACTTTGGGCAGGTATCTTGAAACATTATTAAAAATATGCTACTTTTTGTAGGTGTTGTGGTGTATGTTCCCGTGGGTGTATGCTGGTAATTAATTGTACTGAGATGTCAACAGGTATAAATTGATATTGATATTACATGTGTTTCTAAATGACTTTTGTAATCATTACACTTGCATTTATGCCAGCAGTTTTCCCCATATATCAGAATTATTTTCTGTGTTCCTAACAAAGAAAATAATTCTGAGTTTCTTGACGAGGAATGTACATACATTCACTGATTTACATTTTCCTTCATTTTTCATCAAAGATTGCAAGAAAAGAGCTCTTCAGATCATTAATTCTCCACGCGTCAACACCACTCCAAACAAAGTTATAATTCTTCCCAACAGCCAGGTTGCATCCAACATTTCTAAAGTATTTGCACAAGCTAACACCAGAGTCGTCATTGCTTCCAGCACTTCTATAAAGGATCCAACTAGGACAAAATCCAAGCACCATGAACCAGTCAACGCAGGGGTTTACACTATACCCTGTGGAGGCTGCGACAGGATTTATGTAGGAGAAACAGCAAGAAACCTCGAAACACGCCTCAATGAACACATTAATACATGTAGGAACGATAACCTGAACAACGCATGCGTACAACATCGAAATTCCACCAATCATCTCATGAAATTCAAAAAAGCCCGATTAGTAATCAAAGAAACTAATTTCCGCAGACGCAAATGCCTTGAATCAGCACTTATCGCTGTTTCTAACACAATTAAACAAAACAAAGACAGCTTCACCATCTCTGAAGTCTTAGCAAGAATCCTCCTGAAAACAGTAAACACTACCATCACTTAGACTCTCCTGCTAATACTACACTAGCACATCGCAGATGTGGAACACTGCTACAGACCTTCTCTTTTCCAACCTCCAACAGAAATATTTGTCTAACCTATTTTTATACTACCCAAGTAATTGTTTTTATCACCTATTACTCATGTGCAAGTTGATTGTTCTACCTTATTGTATTAGTACTACTACTAATACAAATTATATCACTACTACTACCACCACCACTAGTATTACACCTCACTCTGAGCCTACATATACCCTCTGTACTCACCTAGTTGTACTCACCTAGTTGTGGTTGCAGGGGTCGAGTCAAAGCTCCTGGCCCCGCCTCTTCACTGGCCGCTACTGGGTCACTCTCCCTGCGCCATGAGCTTTATCATACCTCTGCTTAAAGCTATGTATAGAGCCTGCCTCCACTACATCGCTTCCTAAACTATTCCACTTCCCGACAACTCTGTGACTGAAGAAATACTTCCTAACATCTCTGTGATTCATCTGAGTCTTCAACTTCCATCTGTGTCCCCTTGTTGTTGTGTCCCATCTCTGGAACATTCTGTCTCTGTCCACTTTGTCAATTCCTCTCAGTATCTTATATGTTGTTATCATGTCTCCCCTATCTCTCCTGTCCTCCAGTGTCGTCAGGTCGATTTCCCCTTAACCTCCCCTCGTAGGACATACCCCTTGTATTGTTTGTAACGGCTTAACAAAGCTCCTAGAGAGCGAAACGTTGCCACAATAAAATGTCACATTAGTTGCATTTGTGTCCTTTTACTTAACACTTTGCCTTGGTTGTCAACATCATCTTGGAGAAGAGCATTCCAGTCGGTGGTGGCGAGCTGTGGAATTTTTTACATCATTTCCTAAATGTAAAACAAATAAATGAATAAAATAATAAATAATTGCGTAATAAAATGTGATGCTGTTTGGATGCTTCGAGAAATTTCGAGTGAGGGGGGGGGAGGCAGAACAGCTGGAGGAGTGACGCTGCAGAGGAGTGACGCTGCAGAGGAGGGATGCTATTTGTAATTTATGAACACTGGTTGTCGTGGAAAATTAAGCTAATAATCATTTATCATTGATTTTGGCTTAAATAACAACGCTCATCTTGCCATATAAGACAAGCGAAAATTTATGTATGCAATAATTTCGTAAAAATCATTCTGATCCTAACGAAAAAAATATATTTCATTGTGTTTGTACATTATTAAATTATTGTAAACGTATCTAAAATATATTTAGTTGCCATCAGATCTGCATAGTTGGGGTGGCTCCCTTAATGCTGGGCATCCAGCTGTTGTGAGGCTCCTCTTGATAATGTTATTAACCTCTTCATGTCTTGCAAGCTTTCAATCTTTCCTCGGATATATATATATATATATATATATATATATATATATATATATATATATATATATATATATATCGTTCGATTAGGTAAAACTGGTCAATTAGCAAGAACTCATCTAAAATTAAGTTCTTTCTAAAATTTTCTCTTATACGTTTAACGATATATTTTTTTCATTTATGTTAATGAAAGAATTTATAATTTTGTACCGATTAGGTAAAACTTGCGATTTTGGCTTAAATAGCAACGCTCATCTTGCCATATAAGACAAGCGAAAATTTGTGTATGCAATAATTTCGCCAAAATCATTCTGAACCTAACGAAAAAATATATTTTATTGTGTTTGTTTATTATTAAATTATTGTAAACGTATCTAAAATATATTTAGTTGGGTTAGGCTAAATTAAATTGCGCTTGTTATAATAAGGTTAGGTAGGTTTTCAAAGTTTCTTTTGGTACAAAATTATAATTTTTACATTAACATAAATTAAAAATATATCTTTAAACGTATAAGAGAAAATTTTAGAAAGGACTTAATTTTAAATGAGTTCTTGCTAATTTACCAGTTTTACCTAATCTGCACGACATATATATATATATATATATATATATATATATATATATATATATATATATATATATATATATATATATATATATACATATTATATAATAATTTCACCAATATCATTCTGAACATAACGAAAAAAATATATTTCATGGTGTTTGTTTATTATTAAATTAATGTTAACGTATCTAAAATATATTTAGTTGGGTTAGGCTAAATTAAATTGCGCTTGTTGTAATAAGGTTAGGTAGGTTTTCAAAATTTCTCTTGGTACAAAATTATAAATTCTTACATTAACATAAATGAAAAAAATACATCTTTAAACGTATAAGAGAAAATTTTAGAAAGGACTTAATTTTAGATGAGTTCTTGCTAATTGACCAGTTTTACCTAATCGGCACGACATATATAATATATATATATATATATATATATATATATATATATATATATATATATATATATATATATATATATATATATATATATATCGGCACGACATATATATATATATATATATATAATGTCGTGCCGATTAGGTAAAACTGGTCTATTAGCAAGAACTCATTTAAAATTAGGTCCTTTCTAAAATTTTCTCTTATACATTTAAAGATATATTTTTTTCATTTATGTTAATTTAAAAATTTATAATTTTGTACCAAGAGAAACCTTGAAAACCTACCTAACCTTATTACAACAAGCGCAATTTAATTTAGCCTAACCCAACTAAATATATTTTAGATATGTTAACATTAATTTAATAATAAACAAACACAATGAAATATATTTTTTTCGTTAGGTTCAGAATGATTTTTGCGAAATTATTGCATACACAAATTTTCACTTGTCTTATATGGCAAGAAGAGCGTTGCTATTTAAGCCAAAATCGCAAGTTTTACCTAATCGGCACGACATGTATATATATATATATATATGTCGTGCCGATTAGGTAAAACTGGTCAATTAGCAAGAACTCATCTAAAATTAAGTCCTTTTTAAAATTTTCTCTTATACGTTTAAAGATATATTTTTCATTTATGTTAATGTAAGAATTTATAATTTGTACCAAGAGAAACTTGAAACCTACTCACCTTAAACAAGCGCAATTTATTTAGTCTAACCAACTCAAATATATTTTATATACGTTAACATTAATTTAATAATAAACAACACAATTAAATATATTTTTCGTTATGTTCAGAATGATTTTGGCGAAATTATTGCATACACAAATTTTCACTTGTCTTATATGGAGTGAGCTTGCTATTTGCAAAATAGCAAGTTTTACTAATCGGCACGACATATATATATATATATATATATATATTATATATATAATATATATATATATATATATATATATATATATATATATATATATATATATATATATATATGTCGTGCTGATTAGGTAAAACTTGCGATTTTGGCTTAAATAGCAACGCTCACCTTGCCATATAAGACATGTGAAAATTTGTGAATGCAATAATTTCGCCAAAATCATTCTGAACATAACGAAAAAAATATATTTCATCGTTTTTGTTTATTTTTAAACTAATGGTAACGTATCTAAAATATATTTAGTTGGGTTAGGCTAAATTAAATTGCGCTTGTTGTAATAAGGTTAGGTAGGTTTTCAAAGTTTCTCTTGGTACAAAATTATAAATTCTTACATTAACATAAATGAAAAAAATATATCTTTAAACGTATAAGAGAAAATTTTAGAAAGGAATTAATTTTAGATGAGTTCTTGCTAATTGACCAGTTTTACCTAATCGGCACGACACTATATATATATATATATATATATATATATATATATATATATATATATATATATATATATATATGTCGTGCCGATTAGGTAAAACTTGCGATTTTGGCTTAAACAGCAACGCTCACCTTGCCATATAAGACAAGTGAAAATTTGTGTATGCAATAATTTCGCCAAAATCATTCTGAACATAACGAAAAGAATATATTTCATTGTGTTTTTTTATTATTAAATTAATGTTAACGTATCTAAAATATATTTAGTTGGGTTAGGCTAAATTAAATTGCGCTTGTTGTAATAAGGTTAGGTAGGTTTTCAAAGATTCTCTTGGTACAAAATTATAAATTCTTACATTAACATAAATGAAAAAAATATATCTTTAAACGTATAAGAGAAAAATTTAGAAAGGACTAAATTTTAGATGAGTTCTTGCTAATTGACCAGTTTTACCTAATCGGCACGACATATATATATATATATATAGCTCTCCAAGCAGTTTCTAGGCACTTTCCTTCCCTCTATCCCTTCATAGAATCGTGTTATAGTGTGGCTTCTAAACTTTTGTTTGGGGACCATGAAATTGACTCGTGTGAGGGTGTGCAACTGGGGGACCCTCTTGCTCCCTTTCTATTCTGTCTAGCCATGAAGGATGTCACAGAAGCATTGTCCAGTGAGCTCAATATCTGGTTCTTGGATGACGGCACCCTAGCTGGCACTACACAATCTCTCCTGGGAGACATCAGGAAAATTAAAGATATGGTAGGTAGCCTGGGCCTATCTTTAAACCCCACCAAATGTGAGATAGTTTCCACCAATCCACAGATGATCCAGGACATTAGGGCTGTTTTACCAGGGGCACGAGCCATCGATCCAGCCAACAGCACTCTCCTTGGTGCTTCCCTTGGGCCCAATGCCATCGATCTGGTCCTGGAAAAAAAAATCTCCGACCTCAGGACGATGGAAGGTAGGATGAAAGACATCGATACACATGATGCCTTCTACCTACTCACCAGATGCCTGTCAATCCCAAAACTTACATTTTTCCTGAGATGTTCCCCAGCCTTCAACAGCCCGAAACTCGAGGAATACGACTCTCTCCTCAAGACCATGCTAGAGAGTGTATTGAATCTTTCCCTCGAAGAGGGACAGTGGTTGCAAGCCTCACTTCCAGTCAGACTTGGGGGGCTGGGAGTACGCAAATCCTCCCAGATTGCCCTACCAGCCTTCTTATCCTCTTTCATAGCATCAAATGAGCTAATAAAACAAATTCTTCCATACAACCTCAGTGATTCAGCAGGAATACAGGACCCTAGCTACACCAGTGCCATCACTGAATGGGAGACTCTTGCTGCTCCAACACCAAAACCTAGTGAAGAACTGGCCTACAAACAGTCAAGCTGAGACAGCCCCATTGTTGAAAAGATACTTGCCATTATGCTCAGGGCCGTAACATCAGACAGGGAGACTGCCAGTCTCCTAGCCGTGAGTGCACCTCACTCTGGGGACTTCCTCCAAATAGTTCCCATTTCGGCCATGGGAACACGCCTGGACCCTAAGACCCTTCGTATTGCAGTGGCTCTGCGCCTTGCTGCCCTTATTCACACGGAATATACGTGTATTTGCGGCGATGCGCAAGCCGACCAATATGGTCTACATGGTCTTAACTGTTCTAAAACCAAGGGTTGGCATGCAAGACACAATGAGGTCAACGACATCATAAAGAGAACCTTCGCTACAGCTGGATGCCCAGCCGAGAGAGAGCCTCGATCACTAGCAGCCAACAACGCCCACAACCCAGCAAACCGCCTCGACGGGATCACCATCTATCCTTGGAAGAATGGCAAGCTCTTAGCATGGGATTATACCTGCGTGTCGACACTGGCTGACACCTACATCCATCACAGTGTTGGGCGACAGGGAGGAGCTGCTGACCACAGAGAGGAGTACAAGATCGGCAAGTACAGGGACATAAGCCAACAGTATAAATTTGTCCCAGTGGGATCAGAGACCTTGGGAGCGTGGGGAAAAAATGCAACACGTTTCCTTAAAGAGCTGGGTTCCAGACTCATCGACACCACCAGGGACCCAAGGGCAGCCACGTTCATGTTCCAGCGTCTCAGCGTGGCCATCCAGAGGGGAAACGCATGCTGCATACTCGGCTCGCGTCCGGCTTCGGAGGAGCTGGAGGAGATTCATAATCTTTGACATATTGTACCATTGTATTCATGTTCATGTTTGTGTGTTTTATAAATGTATTCTGTCTATTAATAAAGCATTTATATGTATGTATGTGTGTATATAGGATGGGGTGGTAGGAGAAGTGGAATATTCAAACGGCTTCAGGAAGAAATCCAAATATTCTTCCTTGATGCCTTTTTATCCACTTCTCCGAGGCTATGGGTCCCACAATTTGCACTAGAGGTGGACCCCATCCTATATATAATATTTATATATATATATATATATATATATATATATATATATATATAATATATATATATATATATATATATATATATATATATATATATATATATATGTCGTGCCGATTAGGTAAAACTGGTCAATTAGCAAGAACTCATCTAAAATTAAGTCCTTTCTAAAATTTTCTCTTATACGTTTAAAGATATAATTTTTTCATTTATGTTAATGTAAGAATTTATAATTTTGTACCAAGAGAAACTTTGAAAACCTACCTAACCTTATTACAACAAGCGCAATTTAATTTAGCCTAACCAAACTAAATATATTTTAGATACGTTAACATTAATTTAATAATAAACAAACACAATGAAATATATTTTTTTCGTTATGTTCAGAATGATTTTGGCAAAATTATTGCATACACAAATTTTCACTTGTCTTATATGGCAAGATGAGCGTTGCTATTTAAGCCAAAATCGCAAGTTTTACCTAATCGGCACGACATTTTATATATATATATATATATATATATATATATATATATATATATATATATATATATATATATATATGTCGTGCCGATTAGGTAAAACTTGCGATTTTGGCTTAAATAGCAACGCTCACCTTGCCATATAAGACAAGTGAAAATTTGTGTATGCAATAATTTCGCCAAAATCATTCTGAACATAACGAAAAAAAATATATTTCATTGTGTTTGTTTATTATTAAAGTAATGTTAACATATCTACAATATATTTAGTTGGGTTAGGCTAAATTAAATTGCGCTTGTTGTAATAAAGTTAGGTAGGTTTTCAAAGTTTCTCTTGGTACAAAATTATAAATTCTTACACTAACATAAATGAAAAAAATATATCTTTAAACGTATAAGAGAAAATTTTAGAAAGGACTTAATTTTAGATGAGTTCTTGCTAATTGACCAGTTTTACCTAATCGGCACGACATATATATATATATATATATATATATATATATATATATATATATGTCGTGCCGATTAGGTAGTTCAGTTCAGACTCACAGGTAAGGACCCACCAAGGGCGAGTGGGAAGCGGGGACAGACGAAGAACAGCCGGTGAGAGGAAGAGCTGAAGGAGAAGAGAAAGAGTCAGGACTAAACCCAACAGTCTAACTACTGGTATTATAAAAACGATTAGGTAAAACTTGCGATTTTGGCTTAAATAGCAACGCTCACCTTGCCATATAAGACAAGTGAAAATTTGTGTATGCAATAATTTCGCCAAAATCATTCTGATCATAACGAAAAAAATATATTTCATTGTGTTTATTTATTATTAAATTAATGTTAACGTATCTAAAATATATTTAGTTGATTTATGCTAAATTAAATTGCGCTTGTTGTAATAAGGTTAGGTAGGTTTTCAAAGTTTCTCTTGGTACAAAATTATAAATTCTTACACTAACATAAATGAAAAAAATATATCTTTAAACGTATAAGAGAAAATTTTAGAAAGGACTTAATTTTAGACGAGTTCTTGCTAATTGACCTGTTTTACCTAATCGGCGGGTAATTCGGGTGGATGGATCATGGGGTAGGGATAGGGTGTCTTTTGTGTGTGTTTATGGACCAGCGGAGGCGGATGGCAGGGTAAAGAATGATTTTGTGAGGGATGTGTTAGTTTATCACCTACGATCGCTATCTGCGATTGCAGTGGTGGGTGGTGATTGGAACTATGTGACACGTCGCAGGGACGTGGAACTGAGGGGGGCGGGGTATTGTTCAGTTTTGCTGGGGGATCTGTTAAATAATGTGGGGTTGGTGGATGTGGAGGGGGTGCTGCATGGGACGTAGACCACACGTTCGTGAGGAGGGGATATGCTGCTCGGCTGGACCGGTTATATGTGACTATGAGAGCGGAAGTGAAAAGGGTGCGTGTGTTGGATCTTGGGGTGGGAGGGACTGCCTCGCAGGTACGAGAGTTATTGGAAATTAAATGTCCGGTTGCTTCAAGAGGGAATGGGAGGGATACGTTTTAAGGGTTTGTGGGACAGGTTGTGGTCCGAGATGCGTGTGGATGGGTATTTGTTGATTTGGTGGGACAATGTGGCTAAGGGCAGGATAAGGGACTTCTATGTTAGACGGGGAAGGGAGGATAATCAGTTTGCGTATGGACTTATTAGGTATCTGGAGGGACAGTTAAGGGATTGTTATGGGAGAGGGGGTGGGAGTGTGGGTTACCCTGTTGAGGAAATAGAGGGGTTGAAAGATAATATTAGGGTTTTGCAAAATGAAAGGTTTGATGCTGTAAGCGTGGTGGGTGGGTTAGAGGAGGTGGTATGGGGTGACAAGCCGTCGGCATGTGTCCTGCGAGGGCAGGCATGTTTGCGTAGAGCGACCGAAATTGTAAGGTTGTGTGTGCATGAGGCAATGGGAGGGTATAGGGTGGGGCAAGAGTTGGTTACAACAGAGGGTATGGGGTGGTATGTGGATGGGTGGTATGGGTCGTATATGAGGAGAGGAGGGGAGCAGGAGGTGGCTTTAAGGGATATAGGAGGTTGGGTGCAATGTGGACTTGAGAGGGGGGATAGGGAGGGGTTGAGTGGTGATATTATGGAGGATGAAGTATGGACTGCCTTGATGGGTATGAGCAGGGTTAAGGCACCAGGGATAGATGGATGACCGAGTGATTTTTATATACATCATTGGGGGGTTTTAAAGGGGTTTTTAGTGCGGTTGTTAAATGTCATGAAGAAGGGGGGATGTCTTGGGAAATTCACAGTCCACTGCTATTGTGGTTATGGTGGTGAAGGGGAATAGTCAGACGACGTTGAGGGACTATAGGACTATTTCACTTATGTGCGCGGACTATAAGTTATTTGCGAAAATATTGGGCAATCGATTGAAAAGGGTCTTAGATAAGGTTGTTGTTGGGAGTCAATATGGGTTGCCGGGAAGGTCTATGTACGTGGGGCATGGGGTTATTCGGGGGTTTATTGAGAGTAGACAGAAGGAGGGGAGGATGTTAGCGCTGGATTGGAGGGCAGCGGATGATAGTGTGGAACGTGAAGCACTGTGGAGCATTATGAGGTGGCAGAGGTTTGGTAAGGAGATGATGAGTTGGGCACGTACTTTGTACTGGGGAGCAAGTATGTGTGTGCAGGTGAATGGGAGGGTGGGGCAGCGTGTTAGGATGGGTAGGGGTTTACGTCAGGGTTGCCCACTATCTCAATTGTTGTTCGCATGCCTGCAGGACCCATTTTATAGGGCTGTAGAGGCGTCTGTGCGGGTGCAGGGAAGGGAGGATCTGGGTGTTGGGAGTCCTATCATAGTGGGCTATGTGGATGACACAACGATTCTTGTGAAGAGGGGGGATTAGAGCGTGTAAGCAGGGTCGTTGGGGTTTTTGAGGAAGTGACGAGTATGACTGTAAATGAGGATAAGTCGAAATTCATGAGATTTGGGGACTGGGAGGGGATGGTGGGCGAGAGGGCTAGTGGGAGGTGGTGTTTAGTGGACCGGGTGAAGATTTGGGGTGTGGTGTATATGAGGGAGGCGAGGGTGGTTAATTGGGAGGGTGTAGTACAGAGGGTGTTGGGTGGATTAGATGGTTTGCAGCCGTCCCATCTCACGCTGCACTAACAGGTAATAGTGGTTAACGTGTTGCTATATAGTAAAATATGGCATATGGCGGCATTAAACCCATTGGTGCAGGGGGACGTTCAGAAGCTGTTGCGTAGGGTTTTTCGTTTTATTTGGGGATCGGGTTGTGATTGGTTAAGAAGGGGGGTGGTTACGTTCCCGTTATGCCAGGGAAGGCTAGGGTTGATTCCCTTGGAATGCAGATTAAAGAGTGTTTATGTGAAGCGGGGGTACCTGCGGGTGGTTGGGAAAGAGGGAATAGGCCTTCTGCATGAGGATATAAGGAAGTGGTTGGGAGGGCGGGAATTGAGGGAATGTGAGGACATTTTAAGGGTCCTACTTATCGTTAGGGATCCATCACATATGAGGGTCAAGACTATTGAGAAGGCGGTGCGGTCGCGGGAGGTGGAAGGAGTGTACCCTCTGTATGCTTGGAAGGATATTTGGAGGAGGTTAAGGAGGTTTGCGGATTCGTCCATGTGTGCGGGATGTATTTTTCCGGTTTCTTCATGGAATCTTACCATCAGGGGTAGTTTTACGTAATAGAGGCCTTAGGGTGGATGGGGTGTGTCAAGCTTGTGAGGAGGACGAAACTGCATTTCATAGTGTATATTTTTGTGAGCGTTTAGGTGTCGTGAGAGAATGGTTGGGGCGTGTGATTTGCTTAGGGGGGGGATGGATTGTCGGTGTTGAGGGCACTTAGTTTGGATGTGGGAGGAGTGGGGGTGGAGGTTCAGAGAGCAGTGGCCTATGTTATAGTAGATTTTGTTTTCATTTCATGGGCTATGAGGGATAAAGGGGTTAGTGAACGATGTATGGCACTGGCCGCAGGCTTTAATAGAACGAAGTGCAGAAATAGGGACCTGTATGGGTGGAGGTGGGTGAGGGATTTTCCTGTGGGTTACAGGGATTTCAACATGGGGATCTTGTGGTCTTTGTGAGTGTCAGGGGTATCCGACGGGCTGGTCTCCCTGGGGGGGGGTATTGTGAGACAATGACTGTGGTTGCTGAGGCTCGTGTGATTGTGCGTGAGGGATCGAGGTTGGTTAGCTTAGGGGAGGGGGGTATCACTCTTTTGTTGTATGTGTTTGTATGCACCTAGTGTGAGGAAGGGCATATATTTTGTGCTGTTTGGGGTTTTGATGTGTGGTTTTCTACTGATGTCACACTTGTGTCTTTTTGAGACATGGCCTTGTTGGTCTCGAGACCCGTTGGGGTTCTCATAATGTATATAGTGAGATAGGGTGTGCACTCTGTGGTGTAAGTTTGTGTAGAGCGCATTGTATCTCTGCTCACAGTTTAGTCTTCAGCATCAGCGAGCAGGTGTGGCAACGGCGTGATGTGTCTGCCGTTGAATTATGTGTTTCATGATGTTGCTGTATTTCTGACAGTAGACACTGATTTCACGTATTGTAATGTACGATGTAATTTATAAATGGTATCTATGAGTTGTTGTTGTGTGTTTTATAGTCGTTGCTCTTCTCATTGTTGTAATGTCTTGTGGGCATCACTGGAGGATGTGGATATGTTGGGCATGTGGCATAAATAGTTCTAGCATGTGTATTATAGCATCATTCGTGCTTTTTTTCAGCCTGAATCCAAACTGACTGAGGTTGAGTATGTTGAGGGAGACTAGGTAGGAATAGACTTGTTTATGAATTAACATTTCCAAAATTTTAGAAAGAAGGGTGAGTTAGATATAGGCCTGTAGTTGTTCAGGTCAGTTGGATCACCTCCTTTGTGGATCGAGGTGACCCTAGCTATTTTGAGAACTGATGGGAAGGTGGAGGATTCAATAAATTTGTTAAATAGAGTTGCAATAATTGGTGACAGTACCTGAGAAGCTTTTTTATACATAAAAGGTGGTAAGTTATTTAGGTCTCCTGCCTTGTTATTAAGTGTGTTGATGATGAGGGAGATTTCAGTTGGTTTAGTAGGTGATAAAAATAGAGTATTTGGGTAGTTGCCAGTGAGGTAGTCTGTTGGTTGAGTGTTTGAGCTGGGGATTCTTCTCGCTAGATTTTTCCTATGATCGAGAAGACATTAAGTTTGTTGGCAGTATCAGTTGGTTGGAGGACGGGTTCATCTGGTTTCGTTAGGTTGATTATTCTGTTTTTGGATCTTTTTAGTTCCTAGAATTTCAGATAAGGTTTTCCAGGTTTTTTTCATTTCA
Source organism: Cherax destructor (assembly GCA_009830355.1). Classification (NCBI taxonomy): domain Eukaryota; kingdom Metazoa; phylum Arthropoda; class Malacostraca; order Decapoda; family Parastacidae; genus Cherax; species Cherax destructor. The sequence continues at coordinate 2,929 of WNWK01035624.1, read as the reverse complement.
CCTTTTATGCTATGTAATCTGTTTTCAGAATACAGTTTTTTTTTACCTCCTTATCAGGCTGGTTAGTACTGACGAGTAATGTTTAGTCTGGTCCCGAGGTATTAGCCCCAATCTCTTCTGCTTTTCATATAGGTGTTTTTTATTAATGGATTTGAGGATGCTGTTTGTAAGCCAGGGACTTAAGTCTCTTAGCTGTGATCTGATTAGTTTTTTAGGCCAATGCAAGTTATGGAGGTTTTGGGTCTTTTTTAAAAAGATATTAACACATTCATCAATATCTGGGTTGATTGCTAGCTCATTTTGCCAGTCAATGTTACTTATTGCTGTAATAAAGTTATTAATAGATGACTCATTATGTAGTCAGAAGGTAATTTTAGTTGTGTCTTGAGGCAATTTACCTAGGTTGGTTTTGAGAAAGGTAGGATAGTGGTCAGTTGTGTTATCTGTGATTATGCCTGATTTTAATGGGGATATTGTGTTTGTCTAGATGTGGTCTAATAAGGAGACACTAGTCTCTGAGATTCTTGTAGGTTTTGTTACTGTTGGCAGAAGTAAGCAGCTGCTCATAGTGTTTGTGAATTCAGTTACTTGTGGGTTATGATCATGTAGGAGGTTCATATTGAAGTCAACTGTGATAATCACATGGTGTTTGTTCATATGTGCATCAGTTATCATGCTTCTTAATTTTTTCATTAAATAAGTAAATAATGGACTGAGGTACTCTGTAGGTAGTTTCAACTGTAAGTTTTTTTTTAAGGTCTTTGGATTTAAATTTAGCTAGAATATATTCTCCATGTTCTTCAAGCTCCATGTTCTTCAAGCTCCATGTTCTTCAAGCTCATCAGAGTAATATATAGCTGTTCCACCTCCTTGTTGGTCTGGCATACAGTTGTGTATGGCTGTGTAGCCAGGGATGGTACAGATATCTACAGGTAATGATAGACATTTAGGGAATTGAGTAGTGCTAGGAGGTCATTGTAGTGTTTGCTTAAGGATCTGACATTGTAATTAAAGACGGTAATGTTGTTATTTGCTCTGAGTAGTGTCCTCGCTTGGTCTGCTGTATAACAAGAGCAGTTGTTGCTAGGGTCATTTAAGTCATTTACTAAGAGGTTGCTATCAAGATCAATGTTTATAATCATAAGATTAAAGTTTGATTCGGGATGATTAACTTAATAATAATGTATTATGCTTAACTTAGGAATAAAGTAAGTTTAAGGATGCCTAATTGGTAGTGAAGTTGACTGTTGGGGTGGTTGACTTGAGTACTAATAGAAGTATTAGGTTATTATAGTACAGTAGATTGTGATATTCGAATTTATAATAGGCAGTTAAATGTACTTGAAGGCAAAGAACTATAGAAATTGATTTTACAAACAAAAAAAAAATAGACTACTGGTACATATATTTGGAAATAGATCAAATTTTAAACAAGTTATGGTAAATTAAAAAAGTAGAAATAAAAAGGGTACAATTATGGTACAATTATGTTGATATAATATTGCACTATGACAAGTATTAGATTATTATGATACAACCTGGAGTTTACCTGGTGGATCATGGTCTGATCAACCAGGCTGCTACTGCTGGCCGCACGCAGTCCAACGTACGAACCACAGCCTGGCTGGTCAGGTACCGACACTGTGCTTGTCTGTAGAGGAACTTCAGTCTGGCATTCGCTTTCTTTACTACACTGTTCCCTATCAATTCTCCTGACATGCTTGGGTCAAAGGGATTCCCAGATATTTTACTGAGGAAACTGAAGTGATGGATTCCCCATTACACCGGACATTAAAATTATTTACCCTTCTCGAGTATGGCTTCTGTTTTCCCGAGATGTAAGGATAGTTTGTTGTCTACTAACCATTTGCTGCAGGACTCCAGTTCCAGTGTTAATACATTAGCTATATCTTGTGGGTCTTTACCTGACACTAACAGAGCACTGTCATCCCCATACAGTAGGAGTTTGCACTTGACACTGATGGGCATGTCATTTACATAACAGGAATAATAAGGGACCCAGAATACTACCTTGGGGAACTCCACATGCTATCGGCAGTGGTTCTGATTCCGTTTTGTTGATTTTGACAATTTGTTAAGATAGGACTTAAACCAGTCTATGGACCCTATGCCGATAGCTTGAAGTTTCTTACATAATACATTGTTGTTGACAGTATCGAAGGCCTTTTGCAAGTCTAAAGTTACCATTCCTATGAGGTTCCCTATCAACATTTCAGTTATCATGTAATCCATCAGATTAATTAGGGAGGGGTCGGTTGAGAAAGAGCTCCTAAAGCCTGATTGGTAACTATGAAGAATGTTGTTGTCATTAAGATATTTAACTACTTGATAGTACACCTCCCACTCTAGAATTTTGGATATTACACTGAGTATACTAACAGGACTATATTTGTTGTCATCAGGCCTACTATTTTTCTTGAAGATAGGAGTAACTCTGGCCTCCTTGAACCCCTCTGGCACTGTATTAGTGGTGATGGACAAATTTATTATGTGAGCAATGGGGATTGCCAGTTCAGAGGCACCATCTTTTAGGAACTTAGACGGGATGTTATCTGGGCCGGTGCTCTTTGTTGGGTTTAACCTGCTTAGTTCTTTTTGCACGAAGTCATGAGATACACTTACTAGTCGCCAACTGTTTGGAGTTACTCCTTTATTGGTATAGTATGTTTTAAACTTATCAGAGTCTGTGTTAAAGGTATTTGATGCAGCTGGTAGCTTACTTACTAGTGTTGATGAGACAGTTGTGTAGTATGATTTAAAACAATTTGCCACTTTAGTTGTTTCGTGGCATACCTCGTTATCGACATTTAGTACTATGTTAGATCTATCTACGGGTTTATGGCTATACCCCAACTGTTTTAGTTGTTGCCAGAGCTTTCTAGGGTTATTCTTGTACTCTTTGATTTTT
>WNWK01035623.1:0-19650 GCA_009830355.1 Cherax destructor | reverse complement strand
GTAGATAAATGAAGTTCTGAATCTCGGGAATGTTAAACCCCTAGTCCTACCAGCTTAATAATGTTTAACTTAGCCGTACAGAATGCGAAAAGGTTTGGGGGTTATGGTAAGCAGCAACCTAAACCCAAAAATCAGATGCCTAAGCGAAAGAAAAAGGGCAAATAAAATTTGGGTTTTTAAAAATTGTAAACAAGGGGAAGTCCAGCGATTATACTAAAGCTTTATTCATCATTAGTAAGGTTCACCTAGATTCCCCAGCTCAGTTTGGTCTCCATTTTACAGAATTGATAAAATTCGTTAGAAAACATTCAGCGACGAATGACAAAGTTAATTCATAGCATTAGAAATCTTCCTATGAAGAAAGATTGAAGACCCTTAAATTACATTCACTTGTAAGACGAAGAATGGGGGGGAGACATGATCGAGGTATATAAGGGAAGATGGGTATTAAAAGGGGGGGATATAAAAAGGTCTTGAGGATACTTTCAAAAATATCCTCAAAATATATAAAAAAATCGTCACAATTGGTGTAATAATGAAGCAGCATGCGGAAAGTCCGGATCCAGAAGATCCCCTAGTTATGATATTTAATATTGGGAAGATTCCAAAATTAAGAGTCTGCTCAGATTCTCATAGAAATGAAATCACTAAAAGTCACGTATCAGGAGCAGCTGACCTTATTTTTTTTGCTCGTATGTTATCCACCCTGTTACATTGTGTGCGTGTTATGTCATTGATGAACATATAAAAGACTTGCTACCTAGAGTTCGGAAGAGATTAAAAAAACAACTCCCCATAATAGAAAAATGCTAAATCGTGGCAAGGAGGACTGTCAAGCCTGAAAAGACGGGGGTCACCCAAACAAAATGCTGGAAAGTAATATGAGAGGAAGTTGTTTTTTTGTATCCCAGGTCTTGTCAGTGCATCTCTTCAGCTACAACACGGGACGGAAAATATTAAAACGTTTAAAAGGGTACTGTGTTTAAAAATATCTATGAAATACAATTGCTTTACAGTTGAGGGCAGCTGCAATATTCCCCAGTATCTGAAATTTAAATTCTTCTCTTGAAGTGTACTGAACTTTGCAATGCAATGGAAAATCTACAGAAAACTCTACTCAAAATGAAATTTTTTCCCCTTGGCAAAACTGGTCCCCAAGGTTCCGTGCCTCTTAACTGATCCAAAATAGATAGTGGCAAACAATAACTCCCCAAACAATGTAAGAAGATCATGGTAAGGGGGAAAATCAGAAAACGAGGACGGTTCAGAGGGGCCGGTCGACAACAACACCCAGTGATTACTGGAACAAACCAGAGGACATCATCGATCGGTACTGTCCCCCGCTGCGGGGATGAGTAAGAAGGGGGAAATGAAACACTGGTAATGGCTCTTTTTTGATGACTTGAAATAAAACAGACTGAAGAACGTTTCATTAACACTGCAGGTAATAAAAAAATTTTATATTTCTACAAGAACATGTACAAAGTATACAGGTCTAGCTGACATCAATGATATACTACTATATAGAAAGCCCCTTGTTATGCAGAGCATTTGAGCAAATTAGGTCAGTTTTTTCAGGATGGACCCACACCATTTTAAGAGGGGTGAGCATTGACAAAAAGGTGTCTTACGGAAACACGTCCTAATTTTTTCCAGCCGTACCGGAGATTCGAACTCCTGACCTCAGTGTGTGAGCTGGTGCGAGGCCCCGAGCTACGTGCCCCAGTAGTGACAGAAACAACAATATTTAAGGTGGGGGCCCGACAAGCCCATCGGACACAAGGAAACAGCTGAAGTGGCGCACTTTGTCACCTAAGTGAGCTAGAACTCCATTAAATGGTAAAGACAAACATAAATAAATTTTGACATGCAAGAAACGTTGTTTCTTTGGGGAACATTTATTTTTTTGACATGCAACACATAGCCTAATGAACATTTAAATTCAGCACCCATTTGCTGCCGTTACAATTTTTTTTACTTTACAATTTTTTCCCCAATTTTTAAAATTTATTTTCGAAATATGGTGCAAATAAAATTTTTTTTTTGTTAATGAATTATTCATAGAGACCACTCAGCCACATATACCACAAGAAGCTAGGCAGCCTGGTTACAACATCATTTGGGGAAAACTATGAAAAAAAGGGGGGGCCCCCCGGGGATGAGGAACATCTGAGCTTCGGCTATGAACAAATACTTATCTGGGGTCTGGCTCCGGAATACTGTGGACTGATACAGAGTTTGCAGGTTCGGGGCCGTTGGTGTAGAAACAATGTAAATATATATAGTATATAATATATATATATATATAATATATATATATATATATATATATATATATATATATATATATATATATATATATATACACTGGACCCCGGGGTTTTTGAGCGTTCTGAAGTAGAGTAATTCGGTTTAAGATTTTCGGGTAAATTGCATCCCGGATTTTGAGCATCCGCTCGGAAATCGAATTTTGAGACGCGTCCGCCCGTCGGCGACGCCACTTCCTCACACGCATCACAGTCTGCTCTGTCTTTTTTTGGTTTTTGTTTATTGTTGTGATTGAAATAAGCCACCATGGGGCCCTTAGTGCCAGCCGGGTCTTCCCCACACACACCAGCCGGGTCTTCCCCACACCTCCCAGCCAGGGTATTCCCCCCCACCCAGCCGGTACTTCCCCCACACACACCACCAGGGTCTTCCCACACCTCCAGCCGGGTTCTTCCCCACACACCCCCCGCCAGGGTCTTCCCCACACACACCAGCCAGGGCACTTCCCCACACACCCCGCCAGGGCATTCCCCCCCACAAACCAGCCAGGGTACTTCCCCACACACACCAGCCAGGGGATTCCCCCACACACACACCAGCCAGGTACTTCCCCACACACCCCGCCGGGACTTCCCCACACACACAAGCCAGGGTATTCCCCCCCACACACCAGCCAGGGTACTTCCCCACACACACACCAAGGGGGCTTCCCCCACACACCAGCCAGGGCACTTCCCCACACCCAGCCAGGGCACTTCCCCACACACCCCGCCAGGGTCTTCCCCACACACACCAGAGGGACTTCCCCACACACACCAGCCAGGGATTTTCCCCCCACAAACCAGGGGTACTTCCCCACACACCAGCCAGGGGACTTCCCCACACACCACCGCAAGGGATTCCCCCACACACCAGCCAGGGCACTTCCCCACCCAGCCAGGGCACTTCCCCACACACACCAGCCGGGGGTATTCCCACACACACCAGATGGGTACTTCCCCACACACCAGCCAGGGTACTTCCCCACACACACCCAGCCAGGGTACTTCCCAACACACACCAGCCAGGTACTTCCCACACACCAGCCAGGGTGCTTCCCCACACACACCAGTCAGGGCACTTCCCCACACACCAGCCAGGGTACTTCCCCACACACCAGCCAGGGTACTTCCCCACACACACAAAAGCCAGGGTACTTCCCCACACACACCAGCCAGTGTACTTCCCCACACACACCAGCCAGGGTCACTTCCCCACACACACACCAGCCAGGACATTTCCCCCACACACACACCAGCCGGGGTACTTCCCACACACACCAGCCAGGTACACCCACACACACACCAGCCAGGGTACTTCCCCACACACACCAGCCGGGTACTTCCCACACACACACCAGCCAGGTACTTCCCACACACACCAGCCAGGGTATTTCCCCCACACACACACCAGCCAGGGTACTTCCCCACACACCAGCCAGGGCACTTCCCCACACACACACCAGCCAGGGCACTTCTCCACACACACCAGCCAGGGTACTTCCCACACACACCAGATAGGGTACTTCCCCACACACCAGCCAGGGTACTTCCCCACACACACCAGCCAGGGTACTTCCCAACACACCCAGCCAGGGTACTTCCCCACACACACCAGCCAGGGTACTTCCCCAACACACCAGTCAGGGCACTTCCCCACACACACCAGCCAGGGTACTTCCCCACACACACCAGCCAGGGTCTTCCCCACACACAAAAGCCAGGGTACTTCCCCACACACACCAGCCAGGGTACTTCCCCACACACACCAGCCAGGTACTTCCCCACACACACCAGCCAGGGTACTTCCCCACACACCCAGCCAGGGCACTTCCCCACACACACCAGCCAGGGTACTTCCCCACACACACCAGCCAGGGTACTTCCCCACACACACAAAAGCCAGGGTACTTCCCCACACCAGCCAGGGCACTTCCCCACACACCCAGCCAGGGTACTTCCCCACACACACAAAAGCCAGGGTACTTCCCCACACACACCAGCCAGGGCACTTCCCCACACACTCCAGTCAGGGTACTTCCCCACACACACCAGCCAGGGCACTTCCCCACACACTCCAGTCAGGGTACTTCCCCACACACAGTCCTAATGCCAGTAAAAGACAAAGAAGGGAAGTAACCCCAGAGAGATCTTTGATACCTAAAGTCCTTATGGAGGGAGATTCCCCTTCCAAACAATAAATCCTCCCTTTCTCCTCCTCCCTGTCTTCCATACGCCAACAAGAGTATTCAATAAAGGTATGTAATGTTTATAATATTTATTTATATTTATTTATAATTGTTTTGTGTATGTAAAACTATAGTTAATCTTTAAAAATGATTTTTGGTGAATATTTATGGGAGTCTGGAACGGATTAATTGGATTTACATTATTGCTTATGGGAAATATTAATTCGGTTTTCGAGCATTTCGGATTTAGAGCAACCTTCTGGAACGGATTAAGCTCGAAAACCGAGTGTCCACTGTATATATATATTTCGTGCCGCAAGAGCACTTTATCGTGTTTGGTGGTGGCTAATGCTGTTTCATGTCGCTCTCATTGGTCAAGATGTTGACAACTGTTTCACAGTGTTGTATAGACTAGTTAATATGTGGTGGATATTGGGATTATTTGTTGCTAAAGTTGTTAAGTCATCTCACTCATTAACTGAAGCTTGTAAATACACATTATTGTTTATGTATTTGTCCAATAAAGTATTGTAATGTATTTTTTTAACTCTTAAAAACACTATTGATTTTTTCAATGTACCAGTGTATATTTAAATGAACTTTCTTGTACATTATTTGTTTGTTTTATTAATAAAAAGATTCAGGTTCAAGTTTGCGATACATTACAGTGGATGTCAGGTATTAGCAATCATATTGTCACCTGGATATAAGTTTGTCATAGTGATTCGGACTGAGGTGTCCCTACCATAGCTGACATTAATGAGGTAACTCATAAGATTGTACAAAATGTTTATCCAAACGTGAAAATGCAAAGGGAATAGTAAGTCTTGGGGTGCTGTACTAAGTCGCATTGAAATATAAGTTCCTGTCGCCTATATAGTCACAATATCGTGCCTTTATATTTTATATCTTATAAATTGGTTCAACCGATCTGACCTCCAGGATCTGATCATATCTACACCATCATAGGTGAAGAAGATAGGTAATCCCTCACCTACCAATTATGCACTGCCTTCATCCTTACTTTTAAAAAAAAGGGGGAAGGGCATCTAAGAGAGTATTGAATTGCTTTGGAGAAGCATTCCAATCAGGTTTATGCACCTGTAAGTAATGCTCATACTCAATCTCAAGACATGTCAAAGTGACAAGGACAACAACAACAACATCAGCTATATATCAATGACCCTGTGGGAGTAATTTCCCTGTGGAAGTAATTTCCCTGTGGGAGTAATTTCCCTGTGGAAGTAATTTCCCTGTGGGAGTAATTTCCCTGTGGGAGTAATTTCCCTGTGGGAGTAATTTCAGAGTCCCAATTTATCTCTTCTCCTAAAGTCAGTGATCAATGGACACCACTACAAGAGGACAATTTGTCTCAGAAAAATGGGTACACCATCAGGTACTTTATGCAGCTGGTAAGGACGTAATATGTCATCGTGACACAGCTTAATTTTTGACGTCATTGAGAGACAAGTTATTGCATGAGTCATATAAAACATAAACAAATCTTGATATGCTTCTAGAAATCTAAGAGGGAATATTATTAATAAAAATATATCTACGTACAATTTATATTGAAATTAGATATTATTCTGAATAAATCATAATTAGAATATCAGAAGAATTTTCATTGAATGATGTTCAAATTCTGAATGGAAATAATATCGTAATATCGTAATTGAAGCTCACAGAAATGAATCTACATTATTCCCGTTGAGTGTGTTGGTGACGCGTTCCATAGACATGAGTACATAAAAATCTTTTGTCACCTGTTCCTTTTGTTAATAATAACGAGGTGTGTTTGAACATGTTTAGAAATGTACTTTGTCCCTCGTTATCTGCAGCAACTAAGACTGACAATACTCCTAGTCAGTAGAGCATACATGTTATCACTTCAGTTAACAGTGAGGATCAGAGTGAGGGTCACTTCAGTTAACAGTGAGGATCAGAGTGAGGGTCACTTCAGTTAACAGTGAGGATCAGAGTGAGGGTCACTTCAGTTAACAGTGGGGGAAAGGTCACTCAGTTAACAGTGAGGATCAGAGGAGGGCATTCAGTTAACAGTGAGGATCAGAGTGGGGTTCACTTCAGTTAACAATCACTAAACATGATCAGTAATAATGCCGTGGCTGTGAACCAGTCAAAAGAGACTGCAAAATTTTTTCCTATAATAGTAATTGTGTTTTGGACACAATTTGTCTCTACCTGTTATAAAGGAGGCTTGATTTGCGAACATCTTTAGGATCTGAAATAAAGGGATTTTGTAAAGAACTTATTTTCTCAAATGACTTCAAAATTTTCTCAAATAATAGCAATGAATAGCTATTACAAAAACTCATTAAAAAATCAATTTTGCTATCAAATGCTGACCAAGGGAAACACAATGAATAAAGTTGGTAAAAATGTTAAAAAGTGCAGCCCCAATCCTGTAAATGTGGGCAACTGTATACTGTACTAACGAATTTACCATTAATATATTCAACATTAGCGAAAAAAAAAAAAAATTATAATTTTCTTATTCCATGCGAATACAGTATTTTCTGCTTGGAATTTAAAAAAAATCTTAAACAAGACAATCATGGTTTTCAGAGAGTAAGAATCAATCATAAACATACCTCATGAAAAGAGTGTTTAAAATCAATAAGACTTTGAATGAACGCAGGACATGATAGCACAATGAACAATTAATCGTCAGACCACATGCCTGGATAATATTATTGTTATAACTATTATTATTAGAATAACAGTAGTACTATTAATAGTAGTACTCGCAAAAAAGTGCTGTTGTAATATTAAGGTAATATTATTATTATTAATATTTTTCTTCTTTCAACAAACCGGCCGTGTGCCACCGAGGCGGGGTTGGCCCAAAAAGAAAAACGAAAGTTTTTTTTTTTATAAATTAGTAATATATACAGTAGAAGGGGTTACTAGCTTCTTGCTCCCGACATTTTAGTCTCCTCGTACGACTACGGAGGAAGAATTCTGTTCCACTTCCCCATGGAGATAAGCGGAGATAAACAAGAACAACAATTAGTAAGAAAATGAAGGAAACCCGGGGATGTGTATATACATGCTTGTACATGCATGTGTCGTGTGATCTAAGTGAAGTAGAAGTAGCAAGATGTACCTCAAACCTTGAATGTTTATGAGACAGAAAAAGACAAGCAATCCTACCATCATGTAAAACATTTTTCTGGTTTCTGTTTTTTCCTCACTTGGCGGACGGTAGTACCTCCTGGGTGGTTGCTATCTATCAGCCTACTACCTAGGATTATATATATTATTAATATTATTATTATTTAATTTCTCTGAAGGAGGGGTGTTTAAAGTTGCAGTTTTATTACTGTAGTGTAAAGCACCCCCTGGCAAGACAGTGATGGACTGAATGATGATAAAAATTTTTTCCTGTGCACAGGCACTCACAATATCCACCGTCTCACATGAAATGAACTGCCATGTGTGAACGAAAGTGTCATGTAATGTTATGATATTCCATATATTATGTGAGTGTATGTGAAGTCCTTTCGATCAAGTAGCATTGGTGGTGCGCCACATACGAGTTGCCTTGCCAGAGAAACAGCAGAGGGGTGTCGCTCCTGTGTTTATGTGGATCGTTTTCCTACGCTCGGTTGACCATTTTTGATGCGTCTGTTTGTTGTTTTAGAATGGTTCTGATATGTGACAACAGAGGCTGTCATAGTGATTGATCGATTTATTTTTTCTACTGTTACTTCCGATGAATTCAGTATATGAAATTAAATGTCACTAGATTTTGTGTCTCGCTTCCCGCTTAGGTCTCTAGGTATTCTGATATCGTGTTGAATTGTTTCCCATTTTATCGTGGATAACTTTGTGGATATCTGGATAACTTCTGTTATGGATACCTTGTAGATAGCTACTGCTATCGTTCTCCTGTGGCTGTTATGTTTCAGTGAGGGTAAGTAAGTAAGATCATGGTGTTCATTATTGCTATTGGATAACGTCAGTACTCAGTCAGGGCTGTAATACTATGTATATATTTTTAATGACATTACTCTGATGAAAATGAAGCCCTGAATGCATTGCTGCTGCCGACAGCCAATTGTATATTACATATACTGCCTCAGCGTTTGCATAAATAAAAAAAATGTAAGAAAAGTCCAAAATTAACCTCCTGAATCAATCATTACTGATGCTTATGTCATATTTTAAAATGAATTCTTGATAACTCCATTATTAGTCGGGCTACGGGCCCGCCAGAGAGTGCGGTTACGTCGTCATCATCAACTAGACCGTAAGCAATGCCCCAAAATAATTTATTGGCGTGTTTGGGAGCCAGGTGCTAAACTTTAACATTCTACACTTTAAGTAAGTTATTCCTGTGCAGGAAAAGTTTTAAAGGTCATTGCAACCTATGAAGAAGCTAATGTACAGTATTTCAGTGAACCTCCGTAGGTATTTGGCCTATGCAAATATTTTTAGACGATCCAACCTTATCCAGTGTTGGGACCCCTGACAAAATTAAGTTTATTCGTGATACACAAATACAGTTACGTAAATTATCATACATAGCAGTATATGTGTAAAGAACTTAGGATAATTTAAAAAAAGTCAGACAGAGTGACTTATTTCCATTGGGGTCCTTTGACCTTGCAAAAGCTTTGAAAAGATGCCCAATTTCTCGGCTATTCTTATGATAGTATATATAAGGCTTCACGTGTTAGAGAATAAATTAAAAAGAAACTGTTTCCAGACCTATATATAAGGTTTCCGAAAAAGAAGTTTGTTATAGAAATGTCAGATACAGTTTGGAAGGAACAGAGGAAGCGGAAGCCATGGTAACTCTACCTTCTATTCCCCATTCGTGTTGAGAAACATGTTGCAATTTTTTTGGTTTCAGTGCTTGCCCAGTAGGATGATTACAGGTTTGACTTAATCTCCACGTGGGGTTTCTGTGAGGGCAGGCCAGCCCCTCACTAAAACCCCGGGATCTGCCATCGGTGTGATAGAGAGCTGGTTGGTCAGGGGGAGGCTTGATGGTCTCTTTTCCCCTCCTTACAGGAGGGGGAAAGTGACAAATACTATTCCCTCATGAACTGAGCCTCCACCTCAAATGAAAGATAAATTTACTACAATAATTGATATTCCATCTTCAACAACTGACTCTTCCTTTCAATATAGATATATATCTCTTGCCATCTAGCGGAGAGAACTTATTTTAGGGGACTCCGGACATTCCTTGCCTCCTCCTCCTCCTCCTCCTATTCCTATAAGATCCAATGCTGTTCTTGTGAGGACCCAAATCTTTGTTTCACAACTGCCCCTCCCGCCAACAGATTTTCCACGATCGACGATGAAAACTAAGTCCCGATCTTGGATTTTCTCCAGTGTTCACATGACCACTGATTTTAACTCCACTAACTGACCTCACAAGAGGTCCTATTTCTAAAGAACATTTGGATAGGATGGAAAAGTTGGTTGAACTTCAAACGGACTAAGTAATTCTTTGTCGACAGGCAAATCAAAAGGTGTTTCAAAGGGAAGAGATAAGATACCAGCGATATAAGAGTAATCTTCGAACTGAACAACCACCTACACGTCAGGTTAGAGATATTAATTTTCAGAAAATATGCCTTTGTTGCTTGGAGTTTTATGACTCACTCGCCATGGGTTCAACCCCCACCCATATCATGTTTATTTTTCTGGAACATGATTCCGGTTCCTTCTTTTATATGTTCGAGAACAGGTGGGTTCACCTGTTATACACGACCCTAACTAGAAAGGCTCAGGAGTAAATGGTTACATTTCCTACGAAATGTAATAGACTATAAGCAGGTGACGAAAGCCATACTGGGGTAAGCTAGTTGTCAGCGTACTTTTAGGACGTTGAAAAGAAATCATTGGCAGGTCATTGTTAAATTTGTCGGTATTGTATACCATTCTTGTACAGCTTGTCAGACACTGCAACATCATGGAATCTTGGTTCAGAGGACCTGTACATAACCTTCTTCACGACTACTACAACTACTATTACTACTAACCCATCTCTTTGGGTATGACCTACTTCCACTGGGGTATCCCGCCTACCATTGACTATGCCCTCGTCTGCTACCCGTCCCTTTCCACCTGACGTTAGTATATAAGCGCCAGCCTCCTTGCCTCTGCTCCAGAATCTTCACAACTACGGTGCTCTTCACAACAACTCCAAGGCTGAGGGACTGATTACCTCATCTTTTGTATATAGTTCTACTGTCTTCAAGTTATGTCCTAGAACTTGTACAAACTGCCTTCCAGTGGTGGTGCAGGGCAGCACAAGCTCAGATCTATGATCTTGAAGGACTTTTACAACTGTCTTCTCTGTCAGTTCTAGAAAACATAAGAGACAAATCTTGCAGAGATATTTTGGATATGGTTGCAATTGCTGATACATAAGAGAAAACACTTAAGATAATACAGAAGGAAGAGTACGTTTGCGAATGCTAGTTTGACTCCACACCATAATTCTTCACCTCAGAATTGTACTCTGCCTTCCTACAAAAATACAGAAAGTTTTAAAACTTCGAAGTCAGTCCCTGAAGATATTCAGCAGAGTGGTAAAGGAAGGAGAAACATCAGAAGAACACTCTGTAAAAAGTGAGGGCGTTCACTAGAGTATTGCAATGTTTAGGGTGGTATACTAAAGAGCATCGTGTACCTGTCGCTGCTGTTCATAGTCGGTCTCAAGACCGACATGTGCAGCACTGGGTATCTATATTGTGATTGGAAAGTTTCGACTGCACAGTAGACCGCTTTTATCAAATACAGAGGCATTAGGCGTAGTAACGGAGTAAAGATGGTGTAATTAGTCCATCAACCTGGAGAAATAATATTTGAGGTGGTCAGTCCTCAGCCCTGAGAAGTATTCAGCTCCATTGTTTGGAACAATGTAATGTTAAAGCAGAAGAAGAATCTTAAATACTGCCGAAAGTGAGGCGTGAAGGTCTCGATGACGTAGCAGGAAGCGGAGCCCACTAGTACAAGTAAGCGGGCAAGAATTTGAAGAACACTGCAGCGCACCTACTGGCCCATGCCAAGCATGTCCCTCTGGATTCCTATGTTTCTCAATCATAACTAGTAGTTAGGAGTGAGAAAGGTTAGAAGCGATGTAAAATGTCCTCTGTACCACGAAACAGCTGTGTTGCGTCGTAGGTGAAGCGTTCCACTCACAATAAAGATCCCAACTTGTCGGTATTGTATACACTTTTCAACATTCTTGTCTGGTACAGCAACACCTGACTTAACTCAGTGAAGACGTGTCTTGTGTGCTCTCTGTGAATCTGAAGAAGATGTCCTCTCTTGAGCTACTCTACCAGCAGCTGAAGGAAGAACTGAGGGTAGCTAAGCTTGAGATACAGCGACTGACTGAGGAAAACAAGAGGATTCGTAGTAATCCTCCTGTTGAGAATCCTCAAGCCAAGAAAGGAACCTGGACAGTGGCTGAAATGCATGGGACAAAGTTAAAGATCAAGAGGACGGATGGAGAGGTAGAATCAACGAAGAACCAGGAACCTGTTGTGGAAACATCGAACCGATTCTCCGTGCTACCCGATGAATGTGAGTCGACTACAGGGAACATCACAACGAACGACACCAAGGAAGGTAAGAACATAGTTCTTGTTGGGGATAGTCAGATTAGGTACATGGATAGGGCCTTCTGCTTGAAAGATAGAAGTAGGAGACAGAGGGTTTGCTTTCCTGGGGCTGGGATGGAGCATATTGTTAGCCGTCTGGATGACATCATGAGAGGTAATGGGAGCAATCCTATTATCTGTCTCAGTGCTGGAGGCAACGATGTTGGCAGACGTAGGAGTGAGGATCTGACTAGCAGGTATAGGTCAGCAATAGACATAATTAGGAAGAAGGGTGGGAACCCTGTCATATGTGGTATTTTGCCAAGGAGAGGCGTTGGAGATGAATGCCTGTCCAGGGCAATTGGTGTCAATTGCTGGCTGGACAAATACTGTAAGGAAAATGCAGTAACATTCATTGACAACTGGGACCTCTTCTATGGTAGAAATGACATGTATGCCAGGGATGGGGTTCACTTATCCAGGTCTGGGGTAGGGACACTGGCAACTGTAGTGGAGGGAGCTGTTAGGGCTTTAAACTAGAAAAAGTTAATGGTATGGGTTTTGGGGAAAAAACAGTGAAATCCCAGTGTATTAATATTATGAGTTCTAGGGGAACTAGTAATAGACAGAATAAGGTTGATACTGGAAAGCCAGTGGCACTAGGTGACAAGGACAGTAATAGGTATAGTGGAAAAACAGAAATGAGCAGGAAGGGTAAAGTGAAAGTAGGGTCTTTAAATGTATATTATACCAATAGTCGTAGTGCTAGGAATAAGATTGACGAGTTGAGATTAGTTGCTAGTGCGGGTAATATTGATGTTTTTGCAATAACTGAGACATGGTTTAATATGAAAAATCGGGACATGCCTGATGAATGTCACATCCAGGGTTTTAAATTGTTCCAAGTAGACAGAAGTATCGGGAAGGGGGGGTGGTGTGGCACTCTATGTTCGTGATCATTTAAATTGTTGCATAAAAGTGGGTATAAAGTCTGAAATAATGCATACAGAGTCTGTCTCGATAGAATTTTCAGAGGGGTGTGAAAAATTGATTTTAGGCGTGATATACCGTCCTCCAAACTTAGATAGGGAACAAGGGAAACTACTTTGGGAGGAAATTGTTAAGGCCACAAGGCATGATAACGTAGTAATTCTAGGGGACTTTAACTTTAGTCAAATTGATTGGAATTTCTTGACAGGGAATTTAGAATCTAACGACTTTTAGAAGTAGTTCAGGATTGTTTTTGAAGCAGTTTGTGACAGAACCTACAAGGGAAATAACCTACTTGACTTGGTTCTTGCAAACAAGGAAACCCTTGTTATTAATTTAGAAATTACAGAGGAACTCGGCACAAGCGACCACAAATCAATTACCTTTAACATTGAATGGATGTATGACAGTAGGGATAATTCAGTAATGGTCTCTGACTTTCGCTTAGCAGATTACAATGGGTTTAGAGAACACTTATCATCTGTGGACTGGGGTAACGAAGAGAGCTATCAATATGACAGTTTTCTGAACACTATACAGGCTGCCCAAAGAACATTTATCCCATATAAAGAAATTAGATCAAGTAGAAATGACCCAAAATGGATGAATAATAGGCTCAAATATCTTTTAGGGCAGAAGAAAGGAATTTATAGGCGCATAAAAAGAGGTGAGGGTCATCTTATAAATCATTATACTGACATTAAGAGGGACGTTAAAAAGGGGATAAGAAAAGCTAAACGAGATTATGAAATAAAAGTTGCTAGGGATTCAAAAACTAACCCAAAAAGTTTTTTCCAGGTTTATAGAACAAAAGTTAGAGATAAGATAGGTCCCCTTAAAAATAACTCTGGGCATCTTACTGACAAGGAGAATGATATGTGCTCTATTTTTAATAATTATTTTCTATCAGTTTTCACACAGGAAGACATTAATAATATCCCAGTAATTAATTTTTACAGAGGCCCAGAAGAAGATAAATTAAGTAATATCACAGTCACTAGAGAAATGGTTATGAAACAACTAGACCGACTGAAACAAAATAAATCGAATGCAAAATGGAACTCTGTGAACCATTAAGTAACATTTTTAATTTATCTCTTCAAACAGGTGTAGTGTCTGATATGTGGAAGAAGGCTAATGTAATTTCTATTTTTAAAGCAGGGGACAAGTCACTACCGTCAAATTACCGCCCAATAAGCCTGACCTCAATTGTAGGCACATTACTAGAGTCAATTACAGCTGATATTATAAGAAACAATCTCGATAAACATAATTTGATTAACGATACTCATCATGGATTCACGAGGGGCCGTTCCTGCCTAACTAATTTATTAACTTTCTTCGGTAAAGCTTTTGAGGCTGTTGATCACGATAAAGAATTCGATATTGTTTATTTAGACTTTAGTAAGGCTTTTGATAGAGTACCGCACCAGAGACTGTTAAGGAAAGTGGCAGCTCACGGAATTGTGGGAAAGGTGCTGTCATGGATCGAGTCATGGCTCACCAATTGGAAGCAGAGTGTGCTTAAATGGGGTTAAATCCGAGTGGGGATCTGTAACAAGTGGCGTTCCACAGGGACCAGTCTTGGGCCCATTGTTGTTTATAATATATATCAATGACCTTGATGAGGGAATTACTAGTGATATGAGCAAATTCGCCGACGACACGAAGATAGGTAGGATAATTTATTCAAACGTAGATGTCAGGGAACTTCAGGACGATTTAGACAAACTCAATTCGTGGTCAGAAAAGTGGCAAATGCAGTTCAATGTAGATAAATGCAAGGTTCTGAAGCTCGGGAGTGTCCATAACCCAAGCACTTATAAGTTGAATGGCGTAGAACTTAGCTATACAGATTGCGAGAAGGACTTGGGGGTTATAAGAACATAAGAATGGAGGAACACTGCAGAAGGCCTACTGGCCCATACAAGGCAGGTCCTTATCAAAACCACCACTACCTAAGAATTTACTCCTGTACTCACGACACTAATCAAACCCAGCCCCTCCCACTCATATATTTGTCCAATCTCTTTTTAAAGCCACCCAAGGTCCTAGCCTCTATCACCCTACTCGGAAGATTGTTCCACGCATCTACAACTCTGTTCGAAAACCAGTACTTGCCTATGTCCTTTCTAAATCTAAATTTATCCAATTTTAATCCGTTATTTCTGGTTCTTACTTGGTTCGATATCCTCAGTATTTTATTAATATCTCCTTTGTTTATGCCCATCATCCACTTGTACACCTCGATGATATCTCCTCATTCTACGTCTCTCCAGAGAGTGGAGATTCAATGCTCTAAGTCTATCTTCATACGGGAGATTTCTTATACTGTAAATCATTTTAGTCATTCTTCTTTGTATGTTCTCCAATGAATCTATATCCATCCTGTAGTAAGGAGACCAAAACTGAGCTGCATAATCCAAATGAGGTCTCACTAGTGATGTATAGAGTTGTAAAATAACTTTTGGACTTCTGTTGCTTATACTTCTTGAAATAAATCCTAGTAATCTGTTAGCCTTATTGCCACACTTAGGCACTGTTGTCTTGGCTTTAGATTTCTGCTTACCATGACTCCCAAGTCTTTTTCACATTCTGTATGATCAAGCTCAACTTCACCTAGTTTATAAATTCGAGGGATATTTTCATTACCAACGACTAGCACCTTACACTTGTCCACATTGAACTTCATCTGCCACTTTTCAGACCAAGACATTAATTTATCCAAATCCTCCTGGAGTTCATTGGTATCCTCCTCAGAATGAATTATACGGCCTATTTTTGTATCATCAGCAAATTTACTCATGTCACTTGCAATTCCTTCATCAAGGTCATTTATGTAAATTATGAACAACAATGGGCCCAAAACTGATCCTTGTGGAACGCCACTGGTGACAAATCCCCATTCAGATTTGACCCCATTAATGGAAACTCTCTGCTTTCTATTGGTAAGCCATGCCTCTATCCATGCTAGAACTTTACCTCCTATACCATGAGCTGCCACCTTTCTTAAGAGTCTCTTGTGAGGTACTCTATCGAAGGCCTTACTGAAATCCAAGTAAACTATATCATATTCTTTATCACTGTCTACTGCCTCAAATGTTTTATTGAAAACGTCAGTAAATTTGTCAGGCAGGAACGACCTCTCGTAAACCCATGCTGAGATTCATTAATCAAATTATGTTCTTCAAGGTGACTTCTGATAATATCAGCTATAATTGATTCTAATAATTTGCCTACTATAGACGTGAGGCTTATTGGACGGTAATTTGATGGACTGGACTTATTCCTGATTTGAATATAGGAACTACATTAGCTATCTTCCACATCTCTGGCACAACACCAGTTAGGATGGACGTGTTAAACACATTCGTTAATGGCTGACTAAGTTCCATCTTGCATTCTTTAAGTACCCTGGAAAACAACTCGTCGGGTCCTGGGGACTTATTTTGCTTCAGTTTATCTATCTGTTTGATAACCATATCCCTCGTGACAGTAATATTAGTTAATTTGAATTCTTCAGGAACTGAATAATAGTTAATTTCTGGAATCTCATTTACGTCTTCTTGTGTAAAGACTGACAAAAATAGTCATTAAATAGAAACACATTTCCAGTTCGTTATCCGTCAGCTGTCCATTCCCAATTTTCAGAGGTCCTACCTTTTCCCTCACCTTCGTCCTGTACACTTGAAAGAACCCTTTGGATTAGTCTTTGATTATTAGCAACCTTAATCTCATAGTCACGTTTAGCCTTTCTAATCCCCTTTTACTTCTCTTTTCAACTGAACATATTGGTCAATAAGGTTAACATCTCCTCTTTTGATGCGCCTATAAATTCCTCTTTCTCCCTAATAGATGTTTTAGCCTCCTGTTAATCCATTTGGGATCGTTATTATTTGACCTAAATTCTCTCTGGGGAATAAACATACTCTGTGAACGTTGTACATTATTAAGAAAAAATCATAAACGCAGATCCCATCGTAATCGTTAGCTAGATTACCCCAGTCGAGATTAGACAGGTGTTCCCTAAGTCCAATATAATCGGCAGAACGAAAATCAGGAACTTTTACCGTATTATCCCTATTCTCGTACTCCCATGTAATATTAAAGGTAATGGATTTGTGATCACTAGCTCCAAGCTCTTCAGTGATCTCCAGATTATTTACAAGAGTTTCTTTATTTGACAAGACTAGGTCGAGCAAATTATTACCTCTGGTAGGTCCGTCACACACTGCTTCAGAAAACAGTCCTGAACTACTTCCATAAAGTCACTGGACTCCAGATTACCGGTCAAAGAAGTCCAGTCAATTTGACTAAAGTTAAAATCCCCTACTATCACTACGTTATTGTGCCTAGAAGCCCTAACAATTTCGCCCCAAAGAAGTCTCCCTCTATCGTGATCCAAGCCTGGAGGTCGGTATATTACACCTAGAATCAGTTTTTCTTGACCTTCTGGGAAACTCTACCCAAACAGATTCTGTTAATGATCCATCTATTTTTATGCCTGTTTTTATGCAGCAATTTATATTTTCTCGTACATACAATGCAACTCCACCCCTTTCCCATTATATCTATCTACATGGAACAACTTAAACCCCTGAATATGACACTCAGCAATCATATCCCGACTCTTGGTATTATACCATGTTTCAGTTATTGCAATGACATCAAAGTTCCCAGCACATGCTATCAAACGTAATTCGTTAATTTTATTTCTGGGCTTCGACAGTTAGTATAAAATACATTGATATGTATCTTCTTGTGAACCTTTTTCATCTTTTGTTTTACACAATTTCTGTTACTATCATTACCCTGTGTCACTCGATTACTGTTATTGTTATGATTTATGATATCAAAGCCTGAATCAATATTTTGGCCCTCATTATTTACCATTCCTAAACCCATACCTCTAACAAATCCTAGTTTAAAGCCCTAACAACATCCCCCAACTGAGCTAGCGAGAAACCCCTACACCTTCCCTGGATAAGTGAACCCCATCCCTGGCATACATGTCATTTCGGCCATAAAGTGGTCCCAGTTGTCAATGAATGGGACTGCATTATCCTTACAGTGTTTGTCCAGCCAGCAATTTATACCAATCGCTCTGGACAGCCATTCATTTCAACACCCCTTCTTGGCAAAATGCCACATATAAAAGGGCTCCCTCCCTTCTTCCTAATGATGTCTATTGCTGCCTTATACCCACTAACTAAATCCTCACTTCTACGCTTGGATACATCATTGCCTCCAGCACTGAGGCAGATAATAGGATTGATCCCATTACCATGCAGATGTTGTCAAGCCGGCTAACAATGTCTTCCATCCCAGCCCCAGGAAAGCAAACCCTCTGTCTCCTACTCCTATCTGTCAAGCAGAAGGCCCTATCCATATATCTAACTTGGCTATCCCCAACAACAACAATGTTTTTACCTTCCTTGGTACAGTTCGTCGGACGTTCCCAGTAGTCGACTCACATTCGTCCCGGTAGCACAGAAAAAGGGGTTCGAAGTTTCCACAGCAGTCTCTTTCTTCTTCGTCGTTACTACCTCTCCATTCGTCTTCTTGATCTTCAACTTCGTCCCATGCTGTCCGCCACTGCCCAGGTTCCCTTTTGACCTGAGGACTCACAACAGGAGGACTACAACGAATCCTCTTGTTTTCCTCCGTCAATCGCCTTATCTCAAGCCGCTACCCTCAACCTCCTTTAGCTGCTGGTAAAGTTGCTCAATAGGGGGCATCTTGATTCAGTCCACAGGAGTACACTCAGACACGTCTTCACTGAGCTAAGAACAGGTCAACCACAGCTAAGAACAGGTCACCACAGGTCATCCTCGAGCAGCAACCTTAAACCAAGACAAACAGTGCCTAAGCGTACGTAAATAAGGCAAATGATTACTGGGAATTTTATCAAGAAGTGTTAGCAACAGAAGTTCAGAGGTTATATTACAGCTTTATACATCATTAGTAAGGCCTCACCTAGATTACGCAGCTCAGTTCTGGTCTCCATATTACAGAATGGAATAAATTCGTTAGAAAACATTCATGAGAATGACTAAATTAATACATAGCATTAGAAATCTTCCTTATGAAGAAAGATTGAAGACCCTTAAATTACATTCACTTGTAAGACGTAGAATGAGGGGAGACATGATCGAGGTATACAAGTGGAAAATGGGTATTAACAAAGGGGATATAAATAAGGTCTTTTAAGGTATCTCCAAGAGAGAACCCGCAATAATGGATTCAAGTTAGATAAGTTTAGATTTAGAAAGGATATAGGAAGTATTGGTTTGGAAATAGGGTAGTTGATGAGTGGAACAGTCTGCCTAGTAGGGTTATTGAAGCAAGGACCTTGGGTAGTTTTCAAATTTAGTTGGATAAATTCATGAGTGAGAGGGGTTGGATTTGAGTGGGACAGCACATGAGTAAATAAAATTATCAAAGCTTATTTCTGGGTAGCATTGAAAATTGGGTTGAACAAATATTCTGTTAGTGGGATGGGATTTAAGGACCTGCCTAGTATGGGCCAACAGGCCTGCTGCAGTGTTCCTCCTTTCTTATGTTTTTTATGTTCTT